>RPOG01003120.1:0-71745 GCA_008086565.1 Thalassoma bifasciatum | reverse complement strand
AACCACAGGTATTTCTTGAGTGAAACAAACACAACCCAGTTAGGTAGTAAGCTAGGATTAGGCTGTCTAAGGATGTGATGGAGAGTATACACACCCTTCATATACACAAATACACACTAAGTCACTCAGCTACAGAGCTGACCAACCATATTCTCACACTTCTATAAAACTCTTCTATGAAAGTACATGTTCTCATGCTTTAAGGCCAGAGTGAAATGCTTTGTTAATCTCGCTGCTGTTTTGTAGTAATGAGGCAGACCTCATTTATTTGGAGCCTTTCAGATACACAAACAAACACACAGGCTTATAAAGAAGGGATTAAGAAACCATTAAAGACAGCCAATGTATCGGATGTTTCTCAGAGGTTAATTCCAAAAAACGAAGTCTGCACATGTCACAGAAATCACAAAACCTAACAGCTTGTTTTTGTGTCCTCTCCCTTTGACCAGGAACTCCTGAGTTCATGGCTCCAGAGATGTATGAGGAGAAGTACGATGAATCTGTAGACGTTTATGCCTTTGGGATGTGCATGTTGGAGATGGCCACCTCTGAATACCCTTACTCTGAGTGTCAGAACGCTGCCCAGATCTACCGGCGGGTCACAAGTGTAAGTAACTTTTAGATGCAGAGTGAAAGTAACAGAGAGAGAATGATAGAGACATGTTTGTGTGTTGTACCTCACAGCGTTTTTAGCTCTCTAATCTCCATCCTCCAGCTTTCTCCACCCCCTGCCCTCTCACACTTGTTTACTGACTGTATTAATAAGTTTGGCATGAGCTGCAGGCGATGTAGTCATATGACTGTGTTTTTGAACTGCTAATTCCCTCTCATATGCTCCACTTTCTGACCCAGCTCCCTCTCTTTCTTCACCTCTGTCCCACAAGTTAAAAAGTCAAATATTGAACGAGGGAGTTGTTTACAACAGCATGCTTTGCTTCATCACTAGAGAGCAACATGTCATATTAGGAAAGGTGATTCATTTAAAGAATGTTTTTGTGTGGGCTCCCAAACCCTCAACTTCCTAAGGGAAATCGTGTAGACTTTTGGAGGTAAATGTCTTGAAGTGAAACCTAAGATCAATCAATTTTCTCTTTCCTGAATGCTGTTTCTCAGTATCTGTGATTAAGTTGGATTTTCTGAGGAGAACATGAATCTATTTATGACACACAGAAAGTCCCTTTGGCGACACAACCGCAGCCAACAAAGGTTAGCATTGAAAAGAAAGGTCTGTGTTTTTCTCTGCTGAAAACAATTCCTGTGATTTATTTAGAAGTAATGAAAGAAACAGGAGCTGGACTGTCTGACAGAAAAGGGACAGAAGAGCAGAAGAAAGCTGGACGAGCTAATATTGTGCTAATGTTGATTCCTGTCCACATGCAGCAGTTATTCTGCAGTGATCTGTTCAAACCTGAGAGTCTATCAATAAAATGAAGAGCCAGATTATGTTTGCTCTGCTTGGTGAGGTTGGAGTTGGTAGATGAGCACTGGTAGGACACAACCAGGATTAACTGGTGTTACAAGGTACAGACATGTCTCAGAGCACTGGACTGTGAGGAACACTAAACAAAAAGCCTGCCCACCTTGATTATGACACATTTCAAGCAATAGCTCCACGTAACTACAAATACATACATTCCCCTGTTGCATCCCACAAAATCTGATCTTGATTAAAGAAAAGTGGTGCTCGTTTTCATCAATTTGCTTCTCAAACAAAATCAAGAGTCTCATGACAACAGTGGATGATGGGAAGTGGAGTTTTCATCCTGGAAAAACACCAAAGATTCTAGTCCTCACATCACCTTCAAGGAAGATGTTCCTCACAGTTTTGTGGAAGCATTTCCAAGAAAGACAAAAAGACAGACACCAAAACACAGACGGAGGGAGGGAGAGAGAGAGAGAGAGAGAGAGAGAGAGAGAGAGAGAGAGAGAGAGAGAGAGAGAGAGAGAGAGAGAGAGAGAGAGGATGACAGATGCAATCAGAGGCTGCTCTAAGTTGAGTGCTGCTGAGGTTATCACACACACACACACACACACACACACACACACACACACACACACACACACACACAGATGCAGTCTCTAAGAGGCAGATGAAAACTTCCTCACTTTTTTCCTGTGGTCGGGCTGAGCTCAGCTTTTAAAGGCTGATAGTGATGCTCAATGGACTGAAGAATTTACTAGAAATCTCCTCTTCTGCCCTCGTCTATTCCCTTTACTATCCATCTGTTCTCTCAGCAGCCATCTCATGTTTTATTTCAATTCCAGCAGACAAAATGTAAAAATATCTGTTACACTGCTGAATAATTCTCCAAGTGCATTCAACCTCCTGAATATCAAACTTAAATAGAATTTGAGATTTATGTTCTTTTTTAACTGGCAAACTGTTCACTGTGCTGAAGAAAAGTGTTTCTTAAGTTGTTTGGTTCTTCCTATTCACAGTTTCAGTCTCATTTTTTTCTCACAGTCAAACCAGCAGATTCAAATTGAGAGGATTTGGATAAAGATTTGCACTCAGCTTCTGATCACCGCTGTGAAAAGAGGGAATACGTTGTCTTTCAGTCTGTTTGCTGTCATCTTTCTTTCTCCCAATCTCTGAATTGTATTTAAAAGCCTTGTGCAGGGAATAAATCCACATACATCTATCAGTCCAAAAAAACAAACAAACACAATTGGACTTACGTCTCCTCATACTTGAGGGAATATCAAATTACTTCTCTGTCCTCAGCCTTTGGGTTCACATCTCTCTATTTGTGTTGTTTTGAGAAGAACGTGATCACATTAATCTAACATGCCCTGCAACAAGTCCCCTTGTCTCTGTTTGTTACTGTCACACATGTACATGTGTACACACACTTTGGTAGGGTGCCAGAGTCACCTGCTCCTTTTTCATTTCACGGACTAATCCTCCATCACAGCCTCTTCCTTTGTCCCCCTGTGTCCTCACAGAGGCAGCCAAGCTCTGATTTATAAAAATACTTCAAATGAGAGACTTCATTTTACTCCTGCTCTACACTTCTGCTGAGTTATCATGTAATGTTCTGCCTCTTTGGGTCATCTCTGACCCTCTCACAGTTCTTATCTGTTTTTCTACCTTATTTTAGATGATCTTTGCACACATGAGGCTTTCAGACATCATCTTTGGCTAAAATCTAATTTGAAATCTGCAGTTGGATTAAAAAACAAAGATATTAGTCAAAATATTTAATATTAAATTTATCAGCTGTTTTGTAACTGAAGGTCTTCATTAAAACTCTCAACGTTAACTGCACAGAAGTCTCAGGCCAGGAGAAACTGTGAGGGATTAACTTATGGCTTGTCTCATTGTACTTTGGCATAACAGAGTGTTGACCTAAAGTCTGTCTCCTTCTGGAACATTCCTAACCTCCAGTCAGCCTTATTAAAACTGCAATCTTCAACCCTCTGTCTCACCTTCTCCTTCATCCCCTGTTCCTCTGTCAGACTTAATACTATTACTTCCTTCATCAGTGCTAACTGTGTTTGGCCCTGGAATCTGCAAACCTGTGTGTGTGTGTGTGTGTGTGTGTGTGTGTGTGTGTGTGTGTGTGTGTGTGTGTGTGTGTGTGTGTGTGTTAAACAGTGATGGGGGGCGGTTATGTAATTGTGAAGTTGGGAGGCTGCAGGAGAGAAAGCAGCCAAGAAAGTAAGGAAAGAAAGAAAACAGGAGGAAGAGAGGATAGGGCTGGAGGAAAGGAGCAGAAGGAGGAGGTTGTTTTCAGGAGCAAACAGCAAAGAGAACTTTTCTGTGTGTCACTCTAAGTGACACACAGTTTGCTGACAAGTGAAATCTGAAAACTCTTTATCTGTTGGTGTGTGATTTTTCTGGTGAGTGCCTGTGTTTCACAATTTTTGATGCCTCATTTATTGTAGTTGTTTTTGCCTTTTACATGTTTTTTATTTCTTTCAGTGTGAATTGATCTATAGGAGTGGATTTATGTGTTTATATGCATTATATTTTAGGAAGAGCTTCAGTTTCTTGATTTGCTTCACCAGCTTTTCAACAGCTGTTAAAAACTTCTTAGATCTGTCCTGCAGCAAGATTTCAAACACCTCTGATGTCACCATCTAACGGACAGTTTATTTGTATAGATTACACCTGATTTTTGTCCTGCAGGTCTGAGAACAATCTGGAAAATGAAGGATTTTATCTTTCATTCAATCATGATTCAGCTTCCACTTCATCCAGAATCATCCAGGCTGTTCTGCTCCTCCACGAACAGAGTTGAACTGGGCATTGAGATGCTTTCCGTCATGCTGTGCAGCTGAACTTCTGTTCACTTCTCAATACTACTCTGAAAACTTTCCACAGGCCGACTTGTTCTAGGCTTCTCTAAAGTGCCAAAATGAAGTCTGTGACAATGAACATGTTCTCAAAGTTTGGCCCTGCAGCTGTCTTTAGTCGCTGCCAAATTTCAGAACGAGTCCCTGCTGATGCTCTTAATGACTTTAACTAATCTTAATAGTTTCTGATGTTTTATTGGCAACATAAGGCTCTAAATAGTGATTTATAATTAACAGAGCAACTTGGTTTGTGAAGTTTCACTCTGGGCAGCAATTGACTAAATTAGACCCAACACCACTTTGGAGCTTACTCTCATTTATTATTTTTAAAGAACTTGATTTCACTCAATCTCACTTAACCCTGCTATGATTTTATCTTGAGGATATAGTTAGGTGTATTCAAGAATGCAAACTGAGCATGTTTGCATGGAAGAGCACAAGTGTGTTTTAGTAAACCCCAAACTGAAGCAGCTTCATCTCTCAGCCTGTTCTTGTTTATGTGTGATTGCCTTTTAAAGAAAATCTCTATCTTAACCCTCTTTGTCTTGTTTTCCTGTATTCAGGGAGTGAAGCCGGGCAGTTTTGATAAGGTAGCCATCCCTGAGGTGAAGGAAATTATAGAAGGCTGCATCAGGACGAACAAGGATGAGAGGTGAGACACAAACACGCACGTTTGAACCCTTATTGTTGGGTTTTTATCATCATAGTGAGGTGATCAAACAGAGAGTATCACAAATGCAAACAGAAGCTTAAAGGTATGTGAGTGACTTCATCTAATCCTGTTTTGGTTCACCTCTTGGCCAGAAAGGAGTCCTGTGTTCTCTCTGTCTATGCTGTTAGAGCCAGAACATTCACTGTCCCTTCTCCTGCTTTAGAAATAAATCAAAGCTCTTTTATCCCTGTCACAATGTGCTCCCTTCTTTTTGAACTAATGCCTTGTCCCTTTGGTGAAGACATGTTGTGTAATTCTTGAAGTCAGATCTGATTTGATCCAATCCAGAAAGACCTGAGGTTTCTCTGTATTATTAAATCCTGATCGATTTTCTCATGTAAGTGCCAGTGATGTCTGGGTATGAAACTATTCATTTAAAATGTCATTAACAGGTTGATACTATAATTAAAACCAATGCCTGTCTTGGTATCCAATCAGATTCAGGCAACCTTGCAAGGCTGCTCTTCAACAAATTGGTATTAAATCTTTCATCTTTTTATCTTTTCTTTTTGTCTCTTGTTCTTGTAGGTATGCGATAAAGGTCCTGCTCAACCACGCGTTCTTCCAGGAGGACACTGGGGTCAGGGTTGAGCTGGCAGAGGAGGATGATGGGGAAATGATTGCCATCAAACTCTGGCTCAGAATAGAAGACGTTAAGAAGCTAAAAGGTAAAAAAAAAAAAAAAAAAAACTACATTCTAACCTCAAACTTGAATGCTTCATGAGTGTTCCAGCACAGTTTAAATCCCACTGTAAAAAGCAAACTTTAAGAAAGTTTTTATGTCTTATTTTCAGTAAGGATAAACCTATTATTTGCCACATTAATCTGACAAGAAAAAATATCGTATTTAATGATATTAGAGACAAAAAAAAAGCTGAATTGCTGGTGAGAAAATTGTACTTGCTTAGTTGCTTGTAGTGATATATTGTTTTATATCAAGAATCTTGACAAGCAACTGTTCTAACTACGTTTTCAGTGTATTGGATTGATTAAAGAGTCATTCTGTTCTTCTAATGTCTAAAATGAATCTTCTTAGATAATTTAACGTACCATAAGACATGAGCAGCAACTTAGATTTCAGTTTTTGCGGTGCATTCTACTCAAGATTTGTCGTAGTCCTGTAAAAGTTATCTTCTTGGCTGGTCCCTGGTCATTCAAAAAACATGTTTTGATAAGTGATAATCAGTATTACATTTTCTCTTAAGATTATAATTACACTACAGAGAAAAAAACCTGCAGCTCCTTGATCTGCCACCTTCCATTGATTTGCAGGCAAATACAAAGACAACGAAGCCATCGAGTTCTCCTTTGATCTTAACAAGGACGTCCCAGAAGATGTGGCCCAGGAAATGGTACGTACAGCCCGAAGGTGAACACAAGGATGATGGACAAATGGTGGGACAAGTAATGAGGGAAGTGTTGGGTTTGAGCAAGAGGAAGTGTATGAAAAGTCTGTTTCTGAGCTTCTTTGTCACTTCACCCCAGGTTGAATCTGGTTACGTCGCTGAAGCTGACCACAAGACCATGGCCAAGGCGATCAAGGAACGAGCATCTATGATCCGCAGGAAGAGAGAGCAGAGGCAGCTAGTTCGAGAGGAGCAGGAGAAGAGAAGATTGGAGAGTGAACAACAACAACTACAGCAACAACAACAACAGCAACACCAAGAGTCACTCAAATCTGCGCACACACAGGTTGGAGGCTAATTTTTACCAAGCAGCTGGAGTTGTTCTTTTTTCCTGTGATGTTCTGGACTCATGGACTGTGGAAACCTTAATTATCTTCTATGAAACATTTTGAAGTGCCTGTTCTAGCTCCTGGTTTGTTGGTTTGCAGGCTGAGGCAGGAGAGGAGACTGAAGTGGAGCAACAGCAACATCATTATCAGCAATCCGGCATCTCACACACATGTAAGAAAAACTATAAACTACAGAAATGATTAAAGTGTACTGCATCATCATCAACAACAAGGGCCTGGTTTATCTGAGTGTATTAGCATCCACCTCTTTTTAATGATACCTCATTTATAAATAAAGTATCTTCTGTAAAGGTTTCCATTATTTTCAGTTATTTCTGCACAGCCCTTCTCTTAAAAAAAGCACACACATTACTGTTCAGCTCTTACATCATACTTTCTGGGCAGACACCGACAACTTTATCTCCAGCCAGGAGGGTGATTCCAGGACCATATTGTCATTGTCTCATTGCAAAGCAGCAGCCATTGTTATATCAAACCAATCCTATTGTTCTCAAAAAGCTCTTCCCTGGAACTGTTAATTTTTCCTTCCTGTTATTGTGTGCCATTGAAGCTGCTCAGAAGTTGTCATGCTTTTATAAACAAAGTGTCCTCCCTGGTGGCTCCTGCACTTTCTGATGCCTTATAAATAGTTCAAATCCCTGATTATATAAGATTAGTTTAATGCCAAAGAATCTTTTAAAACAATGATTTCACTTTGAGTCGAACTGTTAGATGGAGTTTAATAAATGTATTAAATATCTTCTCTTTCTTTCTTTCTTTCTCTCTCAGCTGAAGGAGGTTTGGACAGTGGCCAGGGCTCCTCTGTTTTCTCCGCAGACTCCCCCCACCTGAATCAGCTGACCATGTCCTACAGCTGCCCCCCCTCCTCCCAGCCCCCTTCCCAGCCCCAAACCCCCTACCCTCCCGCCCCTTCTGCAACCCCCCAGCAGCACCCAGGCTACGCCCAGGCGCCACAGCAGATGGTGAGTGATGATGATGTCATCTAGTTATCTCCAAAAGTAGCTTTTATTGCTTGTTTGAGAGCACGGTGAGGTTTAAAACGTGTGTGTGCAGGGCTGCGCAGGTACAGGTGAGCTGAGAGTCAGCCCTCAGTGTGAAGTGAGCACTGCTTTGGAGTGAAGTGTGCAGTGTTTGAACTTAGTAGGTATGAACTTATCAGATAAGAGCATGGTGTTGCTTTTTGTCTGTATATTTCTCCGAGAGGACTAAAGATTTCTTTTTTGTGCAGCTGAAGATTTAGGAGTTAAATGAATACATCACAGTCTATTAGAAACACAGTCTCATATGAACTGTCTCAGTGGGATAGATGGTCCTTTCTCAGCCTGGTTATTTTAGTTGGCCAGCAGATCTGGCTGTCAGTGAATGACCCACTCTTACAGTACATTTGCTAAAAATGTCTTTCTTTTGTTTCCCATTCCAAAAAATACAACTACGAAATCATCACACATTGTTTCTACTTCCCCATTGTAAGTTTAATATTTGTCACTTTGTATTATTAGCTTTAAATCAGCATATCAATATAAGCGAATCAAACTTTTCCTCTCTTCTTCTCATCTACTATCCAACTCTTGGTTTAACAGGGTCATTCTGACTGATTTAATGCTGAACTGGTTGATCATTAAGTTGTTCAGCCAATATTCTGAATAATTCAATTATAGCTCTGACTTATTTTTAGGTGACTGTGTGATGTAACACAACTTACCAAGGCTGCGTCTCAAAGCACCAAAGTCCAGTCTCCTCTCTCCTCTTCCTCCACAACACCACAAATACTTCCTGAGTCGTCATTTGACTGGAGACATAAAGTCTACTTGTGCTAGGAAGAGAGAGGAGACTGATCATAGGAGCAATAAGTGAGGAAACACGAGAGCTGCCTTCACACAAATCTTTTCACAGACAGATACGCCCCTTTATAGAACATCAGTCACTGATTGGACGCTGCAGTGGTTCAGGGTTCTCTGAAACGTCACATCACCAGAGTTTAAAGATCCCGAAAAGAGTACATTAAACAGGTTAAAAACAGAGATAAATCACTGTTACTGTTCATAGTTATTACAGTACAAATATAACAGCTGTTAGAGCTGACGGACAGATGATCAGAGCTGATCAGCTGACGTCATCATCACTGAAAGGAGGAGAGGATTTTCTATCTCTCTGAAAACAAATCTCTTTTCATTTCCTTCATCTCTCCATCATCAGGAGAGATGAAAAATGGTGGTAAAACAGGACCTTTATCACACACCTACAAGAGCACCCATCCATCCATCCATTATCTAAACCGTTTAATCTGTTCAGGTAGGTGGGTGGCTGGAGCCTATCCCAGCTGTCATTGGGTGAGAGGCAGGGTACACCCTGGACTGGTCACCAGTTAATTGCAGGGCTACCTACAAGAACAACAGACAAAAATCTAAGATAAAAAGGTGAAAAATTTAACACTAATTTGTTTAAGAGCAGCCTTGCGAGGTGGTGGGAGGGACTAAGACACAAGTGAAGGAAGTGAGAGTCTAACTTTGGAGCTATGAAAGTGTTCTGACCAAAGGTCACTCATTTGAATCGAGGGGTTTTACCCTATGAAACAACTGCGTAGGTGAAACTGATGATATATTTCTTATTTTCCATTCTTTCCCCTTTTTTGCAGTTAAAGTTGTTTCTAATTTGTTTTCATATTTCCATTCATATTTTAGTTTTATTTATTCCAAAGTTTTTCATAACCTTTGTGTTAGAATAATTTATTTTTCTTTGTTATTGTGCTTTTGTTCTGTTATCCATTATGAATGCATTGTTAGATGCTGTTATAAATACTGGTGGATCCTTACAGAAATAATTTACTCGGTATATTGTCATTTTTTTATGTTCGGTTATGATCCCCACCTTTTAAAGTGTTAGCTTTTTTTCATCCTGTCATTGAGTTTATGATTTGCTTTCTTAATCCCTTTCATATCTTCTCCTATGTGTCTATGAGTTGTGTTTACATCTTGTTTTGTGTTGAGATTATTTTTGTGTCTTTAATTTCTTTGTGTTTGTATTTCATGTCCCATCACCCTCCTCCCCGGCCCACAGTCTCCGTTACGCCGTCATCGAAATCGTAGCATGTCTGTATGCGTCCCTCCTTCCTCCTACTCCTTCTCCCACACTCCTTCACCCTTGGCTGTTCATCCAAAGCCGCCCTCCACCCCTCCTCCAGACCTGTCCTTCTTCTCACCCTCCCACACCACCACCACCTCCTCCCCCAGCATGCCTCTGCCTGCTGAGAGGGACACATTCGCCGGGCGCCTCTCCAAGGCCCTGGAGACAGTCCTCCCCCTCCACTCTGCCTCCTCCGTACCCAGGGCCAGGCAGCGGAGAGCCAGCCTGCCCGCCCTGTTCTCCAGCCCTGTAGGTTCAAAGATCTTATCTTCAGAGACATCACACTGGCAGGGAGAACATGAGGAAGGAGGGACGGAGAAAGATGAGCCACACCGGTGTCTGAAAGTAGAAAAAAAGAAATTAATAGAGAAGTTTTGTTGTTAGTCATTGGCCCTCAGATCTGTTTTTTATCAATCTCACCATGGGTGGAGGGTATGCTCAAATCCCACACCAGGTCTGAGTTCATGTACACAAGTTTAATGTCAGAGGAGAGCACGGTGCAGTGAGGAAAATCAGTCTGACAGAGAAGTAGTGCATCATATGAGTGCAGGGCATTTGTTAGAGGACAGACAGAAGTTATCAGATTGATATTAAGAGAGGGAAATTAGTTAAGGCAACAAAAATATATCTGACATTCAGTCTTCTTTTGTCAATATCTGTAAAATATATCTCATGAAAAAGCAGCGTGAGCTTTCGGCTGATTTCTTCGTATCACAAATGTGGTTCCAGTAACGATTCATTTTGAATATTAGAGTGGCTTTTTAATCTTTAGATGATTTTTTTTACATGTGATCACAACTAATCAGCTCGTTTGGTGGTATAAATTACTGCAGCACTTTGGTCTACACATGTGTAATCCAGCACAAGCAACCTACTTCTAGGCCAGGCTACAAAATGACACAAATAAAGTCAATAAAATAGTTTTTGGGTTAAAAAATTCACTGTCCTACATATGGGAAATGTTTTATTTTCTACATCGGACACAGAGCAGGTTCATCTGTTCCTGTTACTTTTTTCTGAAACTGACACAGACACAGTTCATCTCTCTCCTCAGTCTGTGACACGTTCAGGCTGCAGCTTCTTTGCTGACAAACATTTAACAGAGATCTGAGACTTAAACAGAAATAATAAATGATTCTGAGGCTTCTAATAGTAAGATACCACGGATTAATTACTTAATGAATTAAAGTAGGAAGGATGTGTAAATTAAATGTTTAAACTCTGCTGTAGTTTAGTTTGTCACATCCACACTGCTGACGGCTGCAGTGATCTCCACGCAGACGTGGTTTTTCTGACTCTGTTCACGCCACTTTTCCAACACAACTTTAATTCTCTCCACTTCTTTACTGTGGCTTCGTTCTCCAGCACAGAAAAGTTTCCTTTTTCTGTTAAAAGTCTTGCCATGTCATAAACCCTGTGGGTTAGCTGGGCTGGACCTTGAATAATTAGGGGTGTGTTGTTTAGATTACAATTGTTTTCGGATTTATCAAACCTGATTGGCCCTGGTACTCACGTGTCATAAATCACGCATGAACGTTGCCGTAAGCTTGTTTATGCACCCAAATCTATGCCAATTCCCATGCAAGATTGATAAATGAGGGCCATTGTGCTGTGACTAAATCTGAACTGCTGAATACAACAGAGAGGATTGTTCAATTAAAGAATTTAGAGCCAAGAAGCAAAGTACAAACAACAACATGATTCAGAAAATGAGATTTATTAGCTGATCACTGAATCTGTAGTCTGAGTTTTATGGCTCTGCAGCTTTTTCAGGAGAGATAAGCTTCCAACTTGTAAGATGCTTGGACAGAGTTAGTTCAGTCAGTTATGTATGTTGCTGTGGAGCGTAGCTTTAATAAATTGCAAAGACTTTTATAAACTTAATGTTTGTCAGATTTTGTTTCATTCCAGACACTGATGTGAGCCAATCTCTGTACCCATCCCCCTCATTTGTCTCTCTTTTTATTCTTCTCTGCTCCCCCTTTATTAGCTCTGTGACCCAAATGTTCAATATCATTTGTATCTGCCATCAGGAAATCTGTTCATTTGACAGCCAACATCTGTTAAGAAGCCTATTTTTATTGTTTTGATTGACCTTTTTAGAAAGGTAGAGGAAGAAGAAGAGAGGGCATCGAAAGAAGGGAAAGACATCAACTAGAGCTGGGTGCTACCCAAAGACCATCCCTTATTGGTTTCTGGAGAGTGTTACAAAGCCAAAAGATGATCATCTCAATATCAGAAAAGCTGACACCAACTGAGTTCTGAGTCCCCCTTTAACTGGTATTGGGGGGCCAACTGGTGATGGATGCTTTTTGGAGTCAGCCTTGAGTGGATATTCAAAGATAAAACGCAGACCACCATGGTTACTCAAACTGAATTTTTTACATAAATTTGAGAACATCATGCTAAGTTCTTGTCCTGTGTAGTAAATCATTTACTTCTCATTATGAATCACTCCTCTTTTTTCAAACTAAAGTTTTTAACCAAAAAACAACAACAGCCTACTCTACCTTTTCTCATTTGTTTATACTTAACTCAAGTTGGAACAATTCTCATGTAAGGATTTCAAAGATTAGGAAACAAATGTCTCAATCAATCTTTAGTAATAGAGTACCAGATCATAACAGATGTTATCACTTTCCAAAACATGAACACGTCTATTTAGTTAACAAAGACTCAACATCAAGTCAAGATAAAGTCTGTTCTCATCTAAATCACTATGAGGACAGAGCTTTGCAGCATTGAGCAAGTTACGAAGGAGAAAAACAACTTCCCTTTACCAGGCAGACGCCCCAGACAGAACTAGACTCATGGTCAACATTTGACAGGAGAAACCTCAACTGTGTTGGGGTGAGAGAGAGAAAAAGGAAGTAGTGATGGTGGTGGATCAGGGGAGAAGTGATCAAAGATAGAAAGACAGAGACAGACGGACAAAAATATATGTACAGAGATGCAGACACGGTGGAACAAACTCAGGGGGATATGGAGACAAAGAGACGGACACAAAAGGATACAATCACAGACAGATACAGACAGAAGGATACAATCACAGACAGATACAGATATAAGGACACAGACACAGAAGGATACAATCACAGACAGATACAGATATAAGGACACAGACACAGAAGGATACAATCACAGACATACAGATATAAGGACACAGACACAGAAGGACACAGATACAGAAGGACACAGACAAAAGGATACAGACGGAGAGAGACAGACATAGAAGGACTCAATCAAAAGTCTGCCTCACATTGATATTTTCATTTAGTCATTTCATCAAAAATGAAGTCTGATGTTGTTTCTGCTTTGAAACTCTAATCCAAATCTGAAGAGCCCTCTTTAGTCTGTCAGTTTTCCCGAGTGCAGATTCATCAGGATATTATAGCACCTTAAACCAGCATGAAGCCTTTCTCCTCCCTGTATTCACCTTTTTGTGAACCTTTACCCTCCTGTCTCTCATGTTTGGCTTTTCTTTGTGCTGTTCTGCTCCCTCACTCTGTCTGTCTGCTTGTTAAATTGCAGTTTGGTATTTTTAAACGACCCCTTCACTGCAGCTCATCACTTCTTTACAAAGTCGATCCTGTCTAATTTTTCTACACTATGTTGTTACAATATTTCTCTCTTTCCTCCTGATGTTCTTCTTACAGTTCTGCTCATGAATGTACTGTTTTCTCCATTTCATGTGGAGGCGTTGCAGTGTCTCTCTCTCTTCTTCTCTGAGTGTCATCCTTAAATTCGTTGTATCTTATTGTCGCAGCAGCACTCAATGCCACACCCTTACAGCGGTGGAGCAGCAGGAGCAGGAGGAAGCATCCCCCTGCCAAACCTCCCAGATCCCACTACAATTTTCTTCCCTTCCATCCCTGAACGCCCTATTTCCTTCTCCCCTCCTCCCACTGGGCCTCCCAAGGCCTACAACACCCAGAGGCGCAAGAGCACCTCAATCCTGGAGGCACACACACGACACTTCCAGCCCGCCTATACTCGCTATGGTAGCAGCCTGCATCCTTTCTCTGGGATGGAGGGAGTTGAAGCCCCCCCTCTCTTGATGGTGAACCCAAGTTTTGCAGCAGCTGCTCAAAGACTGGGTGTCAGGGAGCCGCTGCATCTCCCCGGACAGTCTGACCCCAGTCTGTACGGCTACAAGGACATGAGAGCCGAGCACGAGGAAGCAGTGAGGAGGTTAAGTCTGAATCAAGCCGCCTTATTGGACCATTATGAAGCCATGGCGTATGGAGGATACCCCATGACTGCACACCAGCTTTTCCATCAGCAGAGGCAAGCAGCTGCTGCAGTGGCTGGTTTGGGATATGAACCTGTTCCTCAACCACAACCAGCATTCCTGCACCCACATCTTATGCAAAAAATGAGCTCACACAGCCCCATTCCTCAGCCTCTAACTCCTATGAGTGCGCCTGCTGGTGGCAGTGTGCCTGTGTCTTCATCAGACACATGTTATCCTGCACTACAGCACACCTCTCCTTCTGCTTTCTCCATTTCTGCACCGCCTGTGATAGATCCTCCACCCCAGAGTGGAAGCGTATTTGAGTTCCATTTAGCTGCAGCTGCTGCTGCTGCTGGAGACCCGAGCGTCCTCACATCCAGACTTTACCGGCCCCGAAGGAGCTCCATGGACCTCCCCCTGGAAGACAACACTGGAACCGGATCAGGGGGTTCAGGCACATACAGCCGACTCCAACCTGTGACAGAGGAGCTGTACACGTACGTGAGCCCTGAGCTCCCCCTCCCTCCAGGGAGTCTTCTCCTCCACCACATCAGTGTAGCTGCAAAAGACAGAAGCCCTGAACCCTCGAGTGACTCTTTGGGCTCGTCTGATGCTGGGGAGTTCCAGTCGCCTCCTCCACCTCCTCTTCTCCCATCATTTGACTCCACTGCTGCTCAGTACATCCCTCACTCTTCATCTGCCTCCCTTTATGACTCCTCTGGAGGAGGGTATTCCATAGACCCCCAGGGCCATCCACCCTCCATGCAGAGCTTTCTCCCTCCCACCCTGTCCTCTGAGGTCCCTCTTGGGGGAACATCGTCAGCTCAGCTGGAGTCCCTCATGCAGAGCGCCTGGGCCCGACATGGAGGAGTGGTGCCAGCCCAGCCTGATATGACGTACCATGAGTCACTGCTGGCCATGCAGGCCACTAAGCCAACTCTGGTACTAAGTTAAGACCTTCAGTTTCCCCACTGACCTCTGGGTTGGTTACTAGTTGAAACAATATCAGCTGTTTTTCTTGCAAAGGTCCACAAACACCTGTTGATATGAGGGTGTTTTGGTTTGTTTTTTCAGTATATATTTTTTTCTTTTGTATATCATTTTGCCGTTCTTACAGATAACAGAGCAGCAGAAATATTCCTTTAATGAAGACAATAAAAAATGGTGGACTCTTTTTTGAAAATCAGCTGATGTAATTCATCAGTAACTTTGCCCAGAGGCTTTAAAATCCCCATTTTCTCTGTTTTTTTTTGTTGTTGTTTTATTTTATGTTTTTATTTTGGTTTACGTTGCCAGCCCAGGAGCCCTCACTGAAGCTTCCTTGTCTTCATGTAGTCTTTGGTTGTGATTTAATCCCTCCAGAGTGAGTCTCATGCTGCCATCTTCAGAATGCTTTAAATTATTCATCCTCAGACAATTCTCAAAAAGGAATCTGTAATTTAAATGAAACTCAAAACTATGACTTAAGTCCCGATACATAAAGACTTATTACAGAATACAACTGGGTTTTTTCAGACCCAGAAACATTGGGCTGAATCATTCAGAAGGCCATTATTGAGACACAATCTGATGTTGAAGCTTTATCAGCGAAAACCGTCTGAGCCCCCTTCTCTCTCTGTACATGTGGAGTGTTTTATGTACTTGAAGTATCAGTAAGTAGTATTTTGTTTGTATGTTCATATATGAATGTATATGAGAAATCTGTGTTTGTGAGAGTATACTGTTACAGTATACTCTCTTTAGTACTCATACAAATCCAAAGTCCATTTAGTCTAGAGATTTTTTTTTTAAATCAAGAGAATTGAGAGTTTTTTTCTTCATCAAGCAGTGCTCAGTATGTAAAAAAACTATTTTTGTACACTTATGAATAATGTGCTGTAAGTCTAAAACCATCACCTCTGACTGAAAAACAGAGACTTTGAGACTTTCTGGATTTGTATGGACAAACACACAGACACATACAACAAAACAAAGGGAGCTCAGACAAGCCCAGCAATGTAACCATGCAGGTAGACATTTGATTTGTATATCTAGACTTTCTGTTGTTTTGTGTTATAAGGGCTGAAGATATTGGCTTCCAGTCCGTTCTTTGTTGAAACGTATTGCCGTCATTTCCTGAATGAAAATCAACTTCTTTGCAAGGTTCAAAGGTCACGGTCCATTAAAATTAAACCTTTAGAACACTGATATGATCAATGCCACTTTTACTTTCTTCATTTTTTACTTTGAACTGCTCACAATCACCGGTATTCTCACTTTTTCTTTTTTTTCCATCTGTAGACACCTGATTTTCTCTCTCACATTGAATTTTCTTTAAGTTTCTATTTTCTATAAATTTCACTTATTTGAAAAAACAGTGGTTTTAAATCTGTATGGTGTTGAAACAAGTGTCTTTGAAGGGAGAAGGTAGGTATTAGTGTGTGCAGGGCAAAATTGGTAAATGGGCTCCCACAGCACTTTGTGTCCGTGAACTCACTACAACTTATAAAGACCTGTTGAAGAGAGTCAGTTTTCTGATAATCCAAGTGTTCTGCAATAAAAATGCAATAGGTCCAAATCATAAAAGCTGCAAATTTAGAGAGATCCATGATACGTCTCAAAATCCAAAGCCAGATTATCTGACTTTAAAAAGCTCTTTATTTATAAATCAGAGCGTGTAAAACGTTGCAGTCAGGACCACGAAGAGTCAGCCTCATTAATATTGACTCTGTTACTGCTTTATGCTGACTTTAATTCTGTAGTTTGAAGTGTTGGGACAGCAGGTGAAACACAGGAGACGGATTTTACTTCCTTTGAGATTTCATTGTAACGTCCAGTTACTCCAGCTCCTACCATGTGCTTCATTGGTGTTTTATCACTACCGATCACTTAGGACCTGCATGTGAAATTCACTGTACTGACTCCCTGCCTAACCACAGTATTGTGCCTGTGCTATTATATGAGCTACACTACCAGCTGTGTATAAACATATCACTGTGTGTGCATATGTGTTTTCAGTGTGCATGACTGTGAACACAAGAGGGAAGACTCACGATCAGTAGAACAGCAGATGTACCTTGTGTTTGCATCCATGTGCATTTTCTATCATGTGAGCTGTGAACATGTTCTGATTGGTTCTTGTTTTCTCCCTCTGTTGATTCCTTCTACAACATCGCTACCCTTTCCTCCTCTTTGTGCACTGTCTCTCTATCAATCTGTCTTCCAGCAGCAGGTTCAGGTTGCCGCCGCTCAGCTCCCTCCAGGACCTGCTCTGGTTTCTGCTACCGCCCAGGCAGCTCCCCCCGGGTCCCCCCAACAGGTATGACTAATAAACCACACCTGACACAATCAATTTTCATTGAAGCAACTTCTTATACTCATTAATTTTCTCTCATTTCATGAAGTTCATGTATCCCTTTAATCATAAAACTCTGCACAGAAAACACTCAGAATAACTTGAGCCCTTTTTTTGTCTTACACAGTAATAATTGCTATCCCAGCTGTTCCTCTTTGAAGTTGTTCCCTTTGCTTGAAGGTTGCCCCTCCCACAGAGTGGGCACGTTGCCCACAGCAACACCACAGAATATCTGTTTGCCCTGAGCACTGTTATGAACTAATTACTGTTTTGGACTGATTTGATTGAGCATAGAATTGATAATTGGAGATCAAATGTTTCTTGTCATAAAGAAGGAAGTGTATGCCTTATCTTGACCCACCATTTTCATATAATTACACTCATCCTGTTTATACAAGAGATTAATTCAAGGCTTGAGACTGTATTCAGATTTTATGGGTGATTTTAATGCTGAGTCAACTTATAAGAGGGCTAACCAGGGCTTTGAACCAGAATATTTTTCTCAATCGGTTCGTTCTGAACCACAGCAGTATTTTAACGTTTTTGGTTCCACCCCATGATTTATGTTCTTGAATCTTGATAGGTCAAAATTCTGTCAATATTGGCTTGTTTCTTCAGCTTTTTTGTATTTTTCCAATGCACATCAAGGAAATAAACACATTTATACCAACAGCATTTGTAACTGCAACAGTTTCCGGGGTAAATGGTGTATTTTCTGGAAAAATTCCAGGGGTGCCAATATTTTGGTCCATGACTGTAAGTACTGGTCCATATACCAAGACTGCATAACTCACTTCTTGCTGTAGTGGATGAATTCTCTCTACTTCGCCCAGTGTCAGACGCAGTCATGACAGGGTATTAGAAAGCAACAGAGAGAGTGAATGTGTTTTGGCTTCATGAGCAACATGACAGATAGTTCAGGATATTTACCAGTTTCATAGTTTCTAATGGAACGGTTCTGATCCAGACTGTTAAAGATTCAAAAGTTTCTGATTCCGTTTCCATTCCTGGCAAAATTGAAAAAGTGTCCGTTTTTTGTTTCATGAATTGGTTCAAAGCCCTGGTGCTAAGTCATGCTTTTAAACTTTCTTGTGTTTTGCTAAACGCCTGACAATACAATGACAACCAGGCAGGAAATTCACAATAAAGGTGATATATTAGTGAATTTATTAAGGTATATTTGATATTTCCAGCTGGCATTTTCCACGTTATTCTTGTTCCTAGAAGAGGGATTTGAGTTGATCTGGGTCAATAGAAGCATGACATGCTGTTGAACTGTGCGTGCTAAAAATGAATCAACCCTTCAAAGGATTTTTGTGTGAACTTTGAAACATTTGCATCTTATAAAGTAGGTAATGTCACCATCTCTGCCTTCTTCTCTCTCTCTCTCTGTCTCTCTCTCTCTTTCTCTCCAGGTCATTTCTAGTCAGAGCGTTGCTTCAGTTCAGAGCCCTTCACACACATCTCTGCCCCAGGCATCTGCACAGGTACGGCAAAGTACCAGAACTGAGACTTATACAAGAGGACAAAACTTGATGAAAACATTCCTAATGCACACTGCTGTCAGTTCATCTTGCTTTTCATTTCATCTCTCCATACACCTGCATGCAAATGTAGTAATTACATGTATTTGAACTTTTGCACTCACCCTCCAACTGAAGTTGGTTCTGTACACACAAAAGCAGAATTAATCCTCTTTAAGAACACACCCCAGGGTTTTGTCAACCTTTACTCAATCAGTCAGTGATGTTTTCCACCTTCTCATCTGTAGACCTGGGTTATTCACACATGAAGACACCAGCAGTGACACTTTCTATAACTTACTGACATTAACACAAAAAGTCCTGAGTGAAACAGCAGCAATAACCCCCTCAGAGTATTTGAATTATCCAGCACTGTAGCATCAAACTATGGAAACTCTGTGAAGTATAAAGATCAAACCACTGAAATCTAAAGTTTACAGTGTGAAGGGAAAACTGTGAACTGGTTCTTAGAAAACCAAGCACTGCACATTCTCAGCTGCTTAACTTGATGCTTTTGTGTTTAGTTTTTGACTTTTCAGTCCAGTTATCAGCTCAGCCATGTGACTGGCAGCCTGCTATACAATCAGCATTATGTTCCTTTACTAGATTTTACTATGAGACATCAACTCATGTTGATGGAAAACAACATTTGATTGAATTGACAAAGTGAAGGTTTGTGTTTTGCTCTACTTGGAACTGTTTTTGTCAGTCACTGTTGACTGAACCACTTTGCCTGATCAGTTTCATCTGATTTCTTTTTCTTTTTTATTTGCATGCTGCCTGTGCTCATCACCTGGTTTGATTATGTTTCTCTGCACACTTGTGTGTGTGTGTTTTCTAATATATGTGTGTTCAGTTCTGTGACCTCAGCCCATCTCCCAGTTTAGAACATCTATTCTTTCTCTATCAAGCTGCTCAGCTAGCTCTGGTCAAGGTGGCATACCTTTTTTAGCGTGTGTGTGTGTGTGTGTGTGTGTGTGCCTGTGTGTGTGTCTGTATATGTGTGTCTGTGTTTATGTTTTGGTTGCCTAAGTTGTGTTTTTGTGCTGTTTAGGTAAAGAGTGAAAGTATATCTCGACTGTATTTAACAAATTGTCCTTCGTCTGAAATTAAACTGCATCCACCTGCGCTCTTTTGCCACTGTGGTGCGTGTTGGCTGTGTTTGACAACTCATACCAACTGTGTGTTATGTCTACCAAGCTGCAGGGCTGACAGACAGTAGGTGCTGAGTGATCTAGGAAACCCCGTGCTCCCCACTCCATAGATAAATCTCTCTTCATTCATGTTGGGCTGTAAAAGCTCAAACCTGCTGACTCCTGCTGTGTCTCTGCTCTTTATGTCCCTGTGTCACTGTAGTTAAGCTAAATACAATCTAATGTTGACATGGTTTGTTGTATTTTGAAAGTCACAGGCTCTTTTACGAGCCAGTCACCAGGGGGAGCACAGACCGATGCTGTGTATTTTAAGCGTGAAGCATAGCATAAGTTTAGGAAACGAGGAAATGAGAATCTTGACTTGAGGGTGTTTGGTATCATTTTCATCTGAGAGACTGAGTAAGAATGTTTGTTTTTCTGCTTCTTTCTACCTGATGTTTCTATTTGTTCTGAGAGCGTTTTGTGAATTAATATATATTTGTAACAAATTAAGCCAGGGAGTACAAAGCTGTAGCAGCATTTGTTGTATAATAAATGGATGTGTAAAATTTCAGTTTGAGTAGGAGAAGGTTTGAGTGAATTTTGTGTCAGAGTCTATGAAGAGCAGCTGACTGTTGTTGTGAGAAATGATTGAAGGTTATTTAAACGGGGTTTCACAAATATTTGAATGGTTTCAGATAAGATTTTCTTAGGCTTTTAAAATTTCCCAAAACTGAAGTGTTGTGTGCAATAATGAGGCAACAATCACAGTATATTTGGGCTGTCACGCTTATACCACTCAATCATCCTTGCACCTCTGTCACCTTCATCTCCTGTAGTCAACGCTCTCGAAGGAATTTGTTTGTTGTTGCATGATTTCACATGTTTTTTTTAACATAACCATCCTGTCATAGAGTTTGTGATCTGACTTGATGTCAGTGTTTGACTTTGCTTGCTCAGAAAATAGTTTACTGAGGATCATGAAGTTGACATTGTCAGTAAACTTGAGTGTCTGTTTATGAACATTAAGTATGGGATCCATAATGATCACAGTTTCTTCTTCCTCAGCATGTTTATTTTTTACTTTGAAGTGATGATAGGCAGTGCACATCACATCCAACCAGCGGTTCATTCACATCCTCATCCTCCCTACAGCTCTACCCCTCCCTTTGCCTCGCACTATTTCTGCCTCACCCACCCTCTTCTCCGTTTTCCTTTCTGCCCTGTCCTCTTCCTCTCTCTGGCTCCTCCTCCTCCTCCTCTTCTCAGCCCAGTGTAACTCCGTCTTCCTCATCCTTGGTGACCCTGCCCTCTCCGCCATCCCTCCCTGTTACCATGCCGTCAGCGGCCGTGGTCGCCCCTCCCTCTCCTCTTCCAGCCCCTGTTAGAGTGGTGCCTACTACTGTTGTTTCCCCACCTCCTCCTCCTCCTTCATCTTCTCCTGTGCCCACACCTGTGTCTCAGCCATTGGCTACTGTGGTGCCAATCATCAGTGTAGTCACCGCCCCGCCTGATACCCCCATGGAAGCCCCTCCCCAGGTACTGGACAGTCAAACCCACCACCTGGATGCTGTGTGCTGCAGCTGAGTGCTTCATGTTGTACAGTCAATCAGGAGGTTCAGTGTTGTAGAAGCAGTTTCAAGAGTAGAGCAGGAGAAACTGAAAACATTCAGGGCTGTTAATTGAGAAATGAGTCTTTGAGTGAGCTTCATGCTTTGAGAAGAAGAGGTTCTACATGAATAAGAAAGGTTTGATATTCAAAGACATCCAGGAATATGAGTGAGATGGGATTTTTTTTCTGTTTTTTGAAAAACAAAGCTTTCACATGCAGGAAAAAGAAGAAGTTGTGTGTTTCTGAAAAGAAAAACACAATAGAAACATCACTTGGCTCATAGTTTGGTTTGATTTTGCAGGTCATACAGAAACTTAACATCATTCTTTGTCTTTACCAGCTCCAAGCTTTTTACTGAAGCTTTCACTTTGTTCCAGTTCTGTGGTTAATTACAGGCAACTGAAGCTCAAACATGACCTACGTGAAAATATTTACAATTGTGCTCAGAAGTTTACATATCCTGGCAGAATTTATTATTTTTTGGCCGTTTTTCAGAGAACATGAATGATAACACAAAAGCCTTTCTGTCACTCATGGTCAGTGGCTGGTTGAAGGTATTTATTATCATCCTTCCATCAGTTTGGACCAAGTTTCCTGAGCCTTTGTAGCTCACACATCCCCAAAACATCAGTGATCCACCTCCGTGTTTCACAGTAGGAATGGTGGACCTTTCATCATAGACCTTGTTGACTCCTCTCCAAATGTAACGTTTATGGTTGTGGCCAGAAAGTTCTATTTAGGTCTCATCACTCCAAATGACTTTATTCCAGGAGTTTTGGTGCTTGTCTCTTTGCCATTTGGCGTATTGTAGCCAGGATGTTTTGTAGCATTTGCATAGAAATGGCTTTGAATCTGGCAACTCAACCATGCAGACTATTTTTCTCAAGTGGCTCCTAATTGTGCATCCTGAAACATCCAGAGAGTCCTGTATTTCAGCTGAAGTTAATTCTGGGTTTTTCTTTGCATCCAGAATAATTTTCCTGGCAGGTGTGACAGAAAATGTCGTTGGTTTATCCGACCATAGTTTGGTTTCAACACAATCTCACATTTCCAGCTTCTTAATTAGAGTTTTAACAGTGCTTGTTGGCATCTTCAATTCCTTGAATATCTTTTTATATTCCTGTCCTGTTTTATACAGTTTGATTACCTTTTCCTGCAGATCCTTTGACAATTCTTTTGTTTTTCCCATGACTGAGAATCCAGAGATGTCAGTGCAGCACTGGATGAAAGATGCATGCGTCTGTCAGGAGCTCAGAAACTCACTGAGCTTTTATACACACACACTGATTACATGCTAATAGGTCACAGGTGAGGATGGTTACGATTAGTAGACATTCAAACACATTTGTGTTCACTTTTGTGCATTTATCAGGACAAAATCACCAGGAGATGTAAACTTTTGATCAGAGTCATTTTGGTAGTTTCTGTTGTCGTTATGATTTAAAAAGAGTAAACACAGTTGTTTGCTATTAGATGGCTTCACCCAACCACTAACCATGAGTGACAGAAAAGTTTTTGTGTTATAATTCATATTTTCTGAAAAATGGCAAAGAAATTATAAGTTCTGCCAGGGTATGTAAACTTATGAGCACAACTGTACATCATAGAAGAAATATTCTGCACAAGAAATCAAATCACATTGCATCGCATATCCTGCAAACCCTACAGTCAGCTGTTGCATTTGTAGATTCTTACTTCAGTATCAAATATTGATGACTGGGGGACAGTAAAGATCCTGCAACACTGACGAACTATAATAAGATGACAGTTCTTTCTATTTTAGATATCATTGGGCCAGTGAAAGATTTAGGTTTAGAAGTTAGTGATGCTCAGACTTTCAGCTTTTCTTTGTTAAAAAACCTCGTTAGCTGCAAATACATGTTTCATTTAAGATATATATACGCTCACTATGAATAAAATCCATCTCCCCTATTTTTGGTTGGTTTCTGACCCAATTTAGATGATTACCTCAAAAAGTTTTCGAATGACTGTGTCTCACTCTAAAAACACAAAGCCTTTCTCGCTCTTGAGTTATTTTCTACCCCTACTTCTACTCCTTTCAACTTTCTCACTCTATCATTTTGGTTTCCTGCTGTTAAACTGTGCCAGCAATCACATTGATTGTCTGTAAATGTGTGTTATTAACATACCCGTGTGTGTTTCAGTCTTCCTCTCACTCTTCGGAGCTGTCTCAGTCCCAACTACAGCCACCTCAAGTGCTTTCATCAATCGAGAGGTACAAAAAGTAAAATAAAACTCGTACATTTACTGAATGATGCCATATCCTGTAAATGCTCTGGTTCATGTTTTATATTGATGAGATTCTCTCCGGTTATCTACATCTGTTGTTAAACATGTCCTCTGTGTTCTGTCCTCAGTGGCCACTCTGAGCTTTCAGGTCTGAGCGACGGTAACGAGGGAGGGGGAGGTCGTCATGAAGGTCGCTCCACAAAACGGCATCAGAGACGCTCTGTGCGAAGTCGATCACGCCATGAGAAGATTTCAAAGGCCAAGCTCAATGTTCTCAATGTAATAACTCATCCTAGAAATCTATGAAGTCATAATTGAACAGTAAATCCTCCCATGTAGTGTTCAGCTCTTGGTATTTATTGCTTGTTACATTGTTATGAGTTGCAGTAACACTAATGAGAAACATCATATAGAGCTTGTCATCTGTTTGCTTTCTGGCGCCTTCTGCCTAATTGTTTTCCTTTCTGTCCTCCTCTTTGTCTTCTTCTGTTTGTGTAGATCTCAAATCGTGGAGACAGGGTGGCGGAGTGTCAGCTGGAGACACACAACAGGAAGATGGTGACTTTCAGGTTTGACCTGGACGGAGACAACCCTGAGGAGATTGCACAGATCATGGTACACACACCACTGTTGGATTGATTTTCCCTCTGACTCTCCCTCTCCTTCTGTATGCACATCTCTCCACATACATGATAGTCTGAGTGCTACCTCCTCTTTGCCACCAAAAAGTACTAAAACATGGCAGGATTACACCGCTCTGGCCCTACACTGTGACTCTCTAGAACAGTGATTCCCAACCTGTAGTCCGTGGCCCCCTGGTGGGCCGCAAAGATATTGCAAGTGGGCCGCCAAATCATTTTCAAATATTCTGAATTTTAATGAAGGGTAATTGTATAAAGATACAAATGTACAGAATAATGTTTAAATATTAAAACTTGGTTACATTTGTAAAGATATTAAACATGTTCAAACGTTTGTATATAAGAAAAGTCCTTGAAGAGGGCAAGTTAAAGCCCAACATGTAACATGACCCCAAATTTAACAAAACCCTGACATTTGATTAAACAAATATTGTTTATCCCAAGACTATAATCACTGACCCAACATTTAACAAGTTGTTCTATCGTGGGCAAATGACTATCACCTTCTGGGCTCAGCATCTGTTACATCATTGACCAGTTATCACATTTTGGGTTTTATTACGTTTTTTTCTTACTTTTCGGGTCTTTGTTACAAATCAAGCGCTAACAAGGTGCTATACAGCCCCCATAATTATATGGTCAGAGGTGGGCCGCGAAAAATGTTTGAGACTTAAAAGTGGGCCCTGAATTGGAAAAGGTTGGGAACCACTGCTCTAGAATAAACATTTTTCTTCCTTTGTGTTGATGTCCAGGTCCAGAGTGAGTTTATCCTGGAGAGTGAGAGGGAGTCCTTCATCGAGCAGGTCAGAGAGGTGATAGAGAACGCTGATGAGAAAGGTCTGGAGAGGGAGACCAACAGCAAGGTAACATCAACCCTCAGACTCTTTTAACTCCTTTCTCTTTGTGACCTTCTCACATTAGCAGTTTGATAGTGGCGTGTTTTGGTTTTCAAATGAAAAGCTTTTAAACCACTGCTGTTTTTAAAACTACTCTCTTTAATAAATTGTATGCTAATATGCCTGTTTTCAATCTACAGATGGGAGGTGATATGGAGCAGCAGATTCCTACCATTTCTGTCCCTATGCAAGGTGAATACAGCCATGCAGAATATCAACAAAACCAAGTCAATACTTCTTTACATGGCACAATATTTCAGCTCCACAAAACACAAGCCAGTCGTTTAGTTGATAAGATGGGAAACTCACTGTCAAATGAAATGGTATTCAAGCCAAAAAAATAGCAGATGCCTTTGCATCATTTCATGAAAACCTCTTGAAGAACGAGATCCTCACAGAACAAGTCAAGACTCTGAGGTTTTCCTTAGCAGCTTTAGTATGCCTTCATTGTCAGAAGAGAAGGCAGAGAATACGGCCGCTGAGATCAAAGAAGTAGAATCCCAAGAAGTCATAAAAAAGCAAAAATTAAACAAAATTGTACTAATGGGCTTTCTAGGAAATGTATAAATGCTTCACGGACTTCTTAGCTCCAATACTAACCAGAGTTTGTAATTGTACCATCCTCAAAAAGATCCCCGTGATTCTTGGTCAGAAACCATCATATCTGTTATCCACCAAGAGGACTAAGACCTAACAAGCTGTGAAGGATAAAGACCTATGAGTCTGCTTTGTACTGACCAAAAGCTCCTGACCAGTATTTTGGCAAAAAGAACACAAAAAATTATAACAAAACTCAGAAAGAGCACAATGTTTGACTGAGTGAATACAACTAATAGACAGCAGCTCTGACTGACATATTTATTAACTGTGATAGTAAGATATGAATGCTCTATACGATTTCTTTCAGTGATTTATATAAAAGTCAGTCTCTGAGTGTAGTCAAATATTCTTATTTCGTCATCACAGACAAATGAAATCAAAGCTCACCTGTCCTTTAGGTGTCTCTTTATATCAGATGATAAGTGCTCAGTTTTCTGCAGTGTTAGTGCTGCATAAACATCAGCAAACTCTGATTCTGAGTAAGGAACATGTTCTCCATGAAGAGGTGATACGGGCAAAATATGTCAGGATGTTTTTACGCCAGGATCAGGATCTGGATTTGATCATGATCTTGTTCTGTGATGAATTTAAGACTATCTTAACCTGTAAACAAAATTTTCAGCCCCAAATATTTCTGATCCTACATTCTGAACCATTTTTATGTATCAGCCTTTATCTGTTTTTCTCAATTTTATCATTTGAGTCTGGTCTTGTGTCCTTTAATGTGCTTTTGAGCTCTCACATTTTCACATCATAATTAAAAACATTCATTCAAAGAGGTCAGCTGTAAGAGTTATGGAGTTATTTAGTTTCTGCAGAATGTGCAGGACTTAAGCTTCGTTCAAGCAGCCTATACACAGTCTTATGGTAGCCCATATCTGCCAGTTAAAAAAAATGAAATCTTGGCATTGTAAAGTTGTTTTTTTAGTTTTTTTGGGGGGGGGCCATGTGAGGTCAAATTTTTGAGTTAAAAGTTAAATTTTGATTTAAAAGAAATAATTCTGGCATAAAAAGTCAAATCAATGTGATTAAAAAAAATCAAAATATTGAAATGTATCAAAATTTTGGGGCAAAGTAAATATAATGAGGGAAAAGGCGCATTTTCAAAAAAAAAAGTCAAAATCATGAGACTTAAAGTCAAAGTTTTTAGATAAAAAGACAAAATTTTGACTTTTCATCTCAGCAATTTGACTTTTCTTTGTCAAAATTTTGACTTAAAAATGGCAAAAAGGTTTTCGTATGGTGAGTAGTCATCATGCAGAGTCCCACATGAAGTTTTATCTCACCAGAAGACAGAAATCTTTCTGTTCTCAGCTCAACTTTACCCTTGGCCACAGAGTTGTGGGTCTTATACCATCCTTGAGGAGGACAGAGTGTGTTTGTTTTGTAATTTTCGTGAAACTGAAAATGAGATTAATTTCATGTTTTATTGTCCAGTCCATGGTGACTAAAGGGATTTACTATTCAGGAAAATGTTTTTGATGAATGTTGGCTTTTTTCAGGTTGGATGACAATGAAAAACTTGAGTTCTTGAGTATTGTTCACTACTGAGCTGAGGAAAGATCAGGCAAATGTGTAACATTTCAACATAGACACTGATTTTACTCTTACACTCAACAAAACATGCAAACACACACACACATGATGCAGAATGTTTGGAATGTCTGCATCATAGATACTACATTTTTAGATGGAAGCTAATTATCGTTGGTATATTTTTATATCTCTTCAAAATATTCATGCTGTGACTTCTCCCTCTGCACAGACATCTCTCCCAGTGCCACAGCACAGGTGGTTCATTCAGCCGGTCGCAGGTTCATCGTCAGCCCTGTACCTGAAGCCAGACTGAAGGAGCAAACGTTTCCTCCCTCTCTGTCTCCTTCTCCTGCTCCTCCTGTTGAAACAGGTAGGGATGGAAATATCATTACAGTGATTGTAAAGCAAAGTACATGAAATTTGTCCAAGGTTGTAGAAAAAATCCTAGCTCCAAATGCACTAAAAGTGAGTGTACTCTGCCACACACACACACACACACACACACACACACACACACACACACACACACACACACACACACACACGCACACACACACGCACACACACACACACGCACACACATACACAACTTATCAGATTAGAGGGAAATGCTTTTAGTGGAAATTGCAGAAATATTCCGTCTGAATGCAATAACAGACTGGCATTTATTTAATTAGATACCATCAGATCCTCTGGAACATAAAAGCTGTGTGTGGTCCTGATTTAGATAATGTGCACTTGAAAACAGCAGAACAGAAACCCTTTGTGCTACACAGAGTTCAAGATTTCATGGGCAAGTTAATGCAGTTATTCAGAAGTCCTCGATTATACTCAGAATAATGCATAAAGGAGCCAGTGGTGTAATTATATTCATTGGATTAACATACCTTTGTCAAAGCCTAAGTCTTACATCGAGGACAATTCCTCCGTCTAACCTTGACACATGTTGTAATTTCAGAATTAGGGAAGGAACTGTTACAAAATAAGCTCAAAAATAGTCTTTAAAGGACTGAAATATTCTACAGTTTTTATCAAATGAGATGCAGCAGAGCTACAGACAACTCTGTCTTCTTCAAAATGCTCATGTTCATTCACAGATCTGTATTTTCTAGCCCTGAAAGAATTCTTGACACCTCCCTAGATTTGAGGGAAACAAGATTCAAACTGTTATTTCTCCTTCAGTCCCTCCAGCCTCAGCTCCAGCTCAGTCTCAGCCTCCAGCCCCCAGTATGCAGCTGTCCCAGTCTGCCGGGCCCATCAGCCTCCAACAAGCCTTCTCTGAGCTCAGACAGAACCAGGCCCAGATGGATGCTGGGCCCAGCACAGCCCCCGCTTCTATCCACTCCAGCCATCCTCCTCTGCAGCCTGCAGCAGCTCCAGCCCCCTCTCAGCCCAGCTCTGTCACCTCCCCTCTAGATGCTGCTCCTGGATTTGTCTTGTCTAATTTAAGCCAAACACAGGAGCAGGTCTCTGAAACATCCTCCTCTGTGCCCACTGTCTGTCTCAGCCCCCCCTGTTCCTCCTCTCCTCCTCCCTCTCTGATAAATCAGTCCGTCCTTCAGTCGCAGGTACTTTCACAGATGGGGATTCAGGCTGTATCTCAACCCCAGGGAGCGATGCAGGCACAAACACAAACTCCTCAACCTCCAGCTCAGACTGGTCCTGTTGTCACTTCAGTACCTTCAGCTTTGCCACCATCCAACTTCCAGACCCTTCCTCCGTCCCAGCCTGCTCCCCTCATATCCTCCCCTCCCTCCTCCACTTTTATACCCAGTGAGGTCTCCTCTGATCATCCATCAGGCTCCCCCATCACCTCCTCTACTCCCTCACTCTCAGCTACAGTCGTCCCCACAACCGCCATCCCGGGTCCACAGCTCACTCCCTCTGCCACAGTGTCCTCCCCCCCTCCTTCCAACTCCTCCTCTGCTGTGGGACTCCAGCCGGTCACCACCAACGTTCCTTCAGTCCAACCAACACTGGTGCACTCACAGCCGCAGACGGCTGCACTGCCCGGACAGACACACACACACTGTGGGGACTGTGATGCAAGGTGATATATTCTCACATTTTAGTCATTTCATTTTCTCTTTTACAGTGAAAGCTTTTCTAGGGTTTAAGTCATTCATTTAGAATTTTATTTGTTGGAGCTTTGAAAAACTTAACTTTTTTTTTTTTTTACATTTCCAAGAAGAAGCACAGATCTGTGTGGAAAAAGACTTTGATTTTCACTGGTTGCATGTGTGCAAAGCTGACTTAACCTCACACCATGTTTGAAAGAGGACTTGTTAAAGGTGTTGAAAGAAATCCAGATGTAAATATGGTTCCCACACATCCTAGAAAACCTTGAAAATTATTGACTAATTTTCCAATTATGGAAATGAGAAAAAAAGTTCAAATACCCTAAAAAGTGTTATCCTGGAAAATAGATAATCCTCTCCCTGCAACATGAGCGAATGCATGACATCTCTTCCTGTAAGACGATGGTTCCCCACCATCGTTCCAGTTTTTAATAATACATTGGACAGTTCTTAAACCGAATTTAGTGGTTTCTGCATCAATCTCCTTAGATGTTTTCTCTGCTTGATGTCAATAATTTGACTCGTCTTAAACAGACTAACATCTTCTCCACAACCACAGGATGTGTCTTTCTCCATGGTTGTTGAAGAAATGAGAAGTTACTCATTACATCAGCTGAGGTTAAATAACTTGTTCCCTGCTGAAAGATAATCACCCATGCTGGAATTATCCAATAGGAGGCTTCCACCTATTTGCTTAGTTGAATCCAGGTGGTGACTTTTTTTTTGGCCGGGCAGTGTATTAGTGTATGATGTTGTAACTTGTCTCTGTAGCAGCTGTGAAAGTCCTGGTAAATATCATCAGGGAAGGGGTGAGAACCCTGATGAAATTCCAACTATTAAAGTAAATTTTCCTTTGACGTTGCTTCATATTTGAAAGATTATTGGATAAAAATTGTTGAGATAATTCAGATCTTTGTGTTTAAATGTGGGGTTAAGTTTCACATGTAATAATGATTTACAACCGTCTGTGACTCCCTCAGGTGTGAATCATCCACTGAGTCTCAAGGCAAACCTGACGACATCCAGGTCCTTGAGAAGAAGCTGCGCTCCCTCTTCATGGACCTGGGGGGTGCAGTGCCATCTGCAGACATATTAGCCTCTGACCCTGCCTCTGGGGCTCATGCAGCAGGTACTTCCTCTCCTATAGGACCCCCATCAACCTCCAGCACATCTGTCACCACTCCTGGCTCCAGCCTGCCAACCATCCCCCCTCAGCCCCCCTCCAGCTTAGTGCTCGGATCACCTGCTGCAATCCAGGGACCTGGAACTCCAGTCTCCACTCCTGCACAGATCGGTAAAAACAAACATGTCAAGGCGTCTGCTTATGAGCTTTTATTACTTCTCGTTTGGTCATACTTACTTTCTTAATGATTTCAGTTTCTTCAGTCGTCCCGGCTTCATCTTTCAGCCAGACCACTCCATCCAAACCTCCTTTATCCAGGGTACCGGTGAGTCATCCAGAAGCTTTAATCTTCTCAGATTGAGTCAGAAATTCTTATGTACTTCCTACTCTAGTTAAATAAACTACAAATGTTTTCTTTGATGAAACTGCTTTTATAATGTGATCAAATTTAGCTATAAATCTTGAAATATCCCTGATTATTTTATCCTTGGTATTCTCAGTATGTATCCTCACTTTCTACCATCTCATCTTGCATGAAATATCTCCAAACATTCTCCACAACAACCACCATTCTTACAACTCCCTGTCCAAATCTCTGCTCTCTCTCTTTTCCCCTCTCTGTCTCCTTGTCACCTTTCTTTCTTTGGGATTAGGCCAGTTCTCCTACTTCAGAACTCCTGCCATCTTTCCCTGGATCCTGTCTAATACAGGTGTTAGTTTTTTCCTGCTTCTATTTAAGGTTGATTTACAGGACATTGCTTTACTAAAAACTGCCTTTAATGTCTAAGATAACAGCTTCATGTTATGACTGTTGTTTATGAGCTTTGTTTAATGTCATTCAGGGAGTTGAGTCAAACCTGAGACGGTGACTACATTTACATGCATCCCATGTTCTGATGAGGGTCCATAGTCTGGTTAAGGCAGTATTCTGAGTGGGGTGTTAACATGCTCTGCTCCAACTGGAATATCCCAATTTACATTTTAATTAGCAGATTCTAAATAAACCGAAGCAGTGGTTGATGGGCCATGCCAAGATGTCATCTAGGGGCTTTCTTTTACACGCACTGCATCGACCTTTCCACCAAATAGTCTAAGATGTTTGCTTCTGCACTATGACGTATAATATTACCCCTTCTTCATCAAAGTCTGACTACTACTTGGTCTGTAACTGGATCCATGTTTGATGTTGAGCATAAGCCTTAACACGTTTACATGATCCAATATTCAGGTTGCTACAGGCTTATGTTGGGGGTCTTATTTGGGTTTTTATTAATTAGACAGTGAACCTAATCTGGTTATGACAATTGGATTGAGGTGTTTACATGACTCCTAGCAAACAGGACTTTGTCATTATCCAGAATAATACAGGAATATGTGGTGTGCATGTAAATGAAGTCAGTGACTATCACTTATTAGACTTGAGTTGTTGCAAAAAGTACCTCCAAATTGCTGAGCGACTGTAGTAATGTTCTTTTTTGCTAGAGCAACTCTGTGTGTGTGTGTGTGTGTGTTCATGAGTCTACCTTCCATTTTGGTGTGTGTAACTAACACTGTATTTTTCTCCATCCAGTCCCAACAACCTCTTGAGGACCTGGATGCTCAGTTAAGGCGAGCACTGAGCCCAGAGACAGTTCCTGTCAGTACACACACACAGGTAAACACACACACACACACACACACACACAGAGTTGATATCTGCCTTATGTCTACAAACTGTAAAAGAACACTTATCTTGACCAATGTTCTTTTGTCTTTGTGCAAACCTCAGGCATCTCACGGTGGCGTAGCTTCACTTGGACAACCAAGTAAGAATATTGAAACATATTTTCATGAATGTGAGTGTTTCATCAGTCTGATATTTATTTCCATGGTTTTCCAGTTCCTTTCTCTCTGGAAGAAGAAGCTGTGTTCTCTGCTGCTCCTCCCTCAGGTGGAATTAAACTGGGGAGGTTTCAGGTCAGATTCTATGAAACTATCCAAGCATTTCTGTTTTTTCTTCTTTTTTCTTCTTAGGATTAGGGTAAATATTCTTATCTGTATGAATCATTTTGAAAAGTGTGACCCTCCTCTCCTCTTAGGTCTCGTTGGCTGCTGAGGAGCCCTCCATCAAACGACCGGCCTGCACCGAATCCTCCTCCACCACCTCCTCCTCCTCCTCTTCTTCATCCTCCTCCTCTTCTAGTTTGTCAAGCCCAGATAACACCCTGCACAAAGACTCCTTGACTCCTTTGAGAGCAGGGGGGGGACAAGGAGGAGATGTTGTTGACGGGCTCCCTCGAAGGAGTCTGGGGGGTTCCCATCAGCCCTCTCCTGTTAACTCACCATGCCCTTCTCCAAAACTGCCCACCACTATCGGACGCTTCCAGGTACTTTTCTCCCTGTTTTTATGGCTTTGTTTATTTGTATGTCGCTCTTATAACACATTAGACGCTTCTGCTTTGATCTCAGGTCACCACCAGCACAGAAGCCCGTGTGGGTAGATTCTCAGTCAGTCGAGCCAAGGAGCAGAGCCCTGAGTCCAGTCAGACGCCTCCACCTGCTGCCAAAGCTGCTAACGGACCCAGTGATCCTGGGCAGCTTTTGAGCCCTGACTCTACCCACAAAGCCTCCCTGCCAAGTCTCAACAACAACTCCTTCAATAATTCTTACCTGAGCAGTGACAATGACTCTGAATTTGAGGACGAAGACTTTAAACGGGAAGTCGGTCGTCTAAGAGAAAAGTAAGTTATCACCTCCTTCCACCTTCCTCTTTATCCTCAAGATTTGCAGAACTTCCTTAGAAACTAGACCCTCTCTCATAACAGTTCTTTTGTATCAATTTGTGATTTCTTGTATTTTTTATTCCCTTTACCAACAGGCACATGCGTGAGATTCAGGCACTTCACTCCCGACAGAAAGAGGAAATAGAGAGCCTCTTTACAAAGCTTGGAAAGGTAACTCAACTTTGTGTGACCCACACAGACGTATAAATGTTATGGTAGAGTTTGGAATAAAAGCTTCCTCTCTGTGGTCTTGGTGCAGGTTCCTCCTGCTGCAGTTCTCCCTCCAGTTATCGCTCTGACTGGCAGGAGGAGACGACCTACCAAAAGTAAATCGTCCAAATCATCCCGAACCAGCTCCACGCACGGCAGTAAGAGTCCCTTACAGCCAGGTATACCCTTATCTTAACACTAAAACAAGAGAAATGGTTTGATCCAAGTGTAAACAATAATTAGGGCCGGAGCCTTAAGACAGTGTTGGTGAGGACCCTATTAGAACCCAAGTGACAAAGCCAAACCACGAACATGCACCAATGTCCTGGTTCACGTGCCCCTAATGTCCACCAAAAACGGATAATCATGACCATAGATAAAAAGCAAACACACAGTGGCATACTCTCCAGTTAATAAACCATTTATGATGTGAAATGAAACAAAAACAATCCTTGTCCACAGCTGTAAGTTTTCCTCGACCACTCCACTACCACTTTTCCTTTACACTGCCTGACCAGAAAAAAAAATCACCACTAGAAAAGGTGACACTCTGATATTTGGTTTGACCACTTTTAGCTTTGATCACAGCACACATTCACTGTGGCATTGTTTCAGCAAGCTTCTCCAATGTCACAGACATTTATTTCCATCCAGTGTGTCATTAATCTTTCACCAAGATCTTCTATTGATGATGGTAGAGTCTGACCGCTGCACAAAGTTTTCTCCAGAACATCCCAAAGATTCTCAATGGGGTTAAGGTCTGGACTCTGTGGGGGCCAATCCATGTGTGAAAATGATGTCTCATGCCCCCTGAACCACAACAATTGTGGTTCAGAAAGAGTGAACCACTCTTTCTCTATTTAAGTATGCTGAATCCTGGCGTTGTGGACTTGGAATATGCCCGTGCCATTAGTGAAGAAAAAATCCATTGATGTAATAACCTGGTCATTCAGTATATTCAGGTAACCAGCTGACCTCATTCTTTGGGAACATAATGTTGCTGAACCTAGCCCTGAGCAACTGCAGTAACCCCAGATCATAGCCTCTCTTCATACCCTGATGCACCCATCACTCTGAAACAGGGTAAATCTGGACTCATCAGACCACATGACTTTCTTCTGTTCCTTCAGAGTCTAATCTTTATGCTCTTTAACAAACTGAAGCCTCTTTTTCCAGTTAGCCTTAGTGGTTAGTGGTTTTCTTGAGGTTACACAGCTGTTAAATCACAATTCCTTCTGTTCCCTTCTATTGAGCGTGTAGAAATGCTCTTATTTTCACTATCAGCCATACTCCTGAGTTCTACTGTTGTTTTTCTTCAATCTCGTTTGGCCAAATGTTTGAGTCATTGCCGATCATGATCATTCAGGATTTTTTTCCACCACATTTCTTTTGCTTGGTTAAATAATTGTTGTAGTGGGGTCCTCGGCGTTTCAGTCCCAGTCGAGTCAAGTCACAAAAACAAAATACGAGTCGGGTCCGAGTCACCAAATGAGAAATCCAAGTCAAGTCCTGTTGAGTCCAGGTCGAGTCCTCCTTACCTGAGTTTGAGTTCAGGCCAAAGCCTCCTTACCTGAGTTTGGGTCCAGCTAGAGTCCTCAGTACCTCAGCCCAAGTTCTGGAAAGTCCCCAGAGCAAGACACAGGAAACTCACCTGGTGGAACTTGCCTTTGGTTTGTAAAATATTCAGATGAACAAAGCCAAGTTTAAGTTCAGGATGAGGAATGCTGCTCTTTGACTCCAGATGATTGTCTTTATAAACCTCAACTGAATGTGTTGGACAATTTTGATGTGCAGGAAAGTCACTGGGAGTCAGGAGAAATAATGTCACAACCACTGCAAGCAAAACACTTTTTTTAAGCATTTCTAAAGACGATCGCCATGGAGACGGACACACACTGCAATTGTTGCATTCATAAACCAACATTTTTTGTGTTTCAAAGTTGTTAAAAAAAACAAAGTTCGAGAATGGGGTTTACATATGGAATATCACATGCATTGTAAGGCAGTTTTCTTTGGGAGAAGGTGCTTTTATTTTGAAACTGCAGATGTGTGTTGCCTGCACTCCATGGCACCAATCGGAGCAGAGAAAAAGCACTTAGGCATGACAACATGTCAATCAATCTCATTCAATCTAATTTTATTTATATAGTGCCAAATCATAACAAATGTTATCTCAAGACACTTTCCAAAACATCAACAGGTTACTCATGGGTTTTTGTTTGCATCCCAAACAATTTTCCTGGTAATTGTGGCTGAAATTGAAATTTACCCAACCACTTGCCATGAGTGAAAGACAAGTTTTTGTGTTATCATGCATATTCTTGGAAAAATGGCCAAGAAACCATAAATTCTGCCAGGGTGTGTATACTTTTGAGCACAACTGTGTACACACACACACACACACATACATGTACATACATGCATACATACATCTGTAAGTATGTAAGTATATATGTACACAGCTCAAAACACAGCTGTACCTGCAGAAATATGGCTTACCACATCTGCTGGTATAACACCAATCAACCCTTTTTTCATGAACCAAACTATGAACGGATCGAATTGAAAGTCAGTATAGCTGAAAGATACAAGTTTGTTATTATGATGGAAGTTAAACCCTGTAACTCTAAACCATAATTTATTTATTAATTACTCTCATATAGACAAAAACCGAAAGACTAACATCCCATTATTTTTGTGTTTGTGCATTTGTGTGCACATCTATGTGTGTGCGTTCATGGCTTGGTTTCATGTGCATGTGTGCTGGAGCAGGCTCAGGGCTTCAACATTTCTGACTGCCTCCCCTGTCTGTCTCTCTCTCTGTGCTTGTTGTGTGTGTATTGGTGTGTCTGTATTGTCTGGGGTGTCCATTATTTGTGTGTATTTGTGTGTGTTTCTGCGTCTGGGCCTGTGCGGTGTGTCCTTCCTGCCCTGTCCCCTCCTGCCTATGCCTTGTGCTATCTCCAGGCAGCACTTTATCCGCCCAGAGCGTCCCCACCATGTACCCCGGCCAGCTGGCTCTGTTAACCCCGGGAGGATTAGCGGATTCAGGCGGCAGCACAATGCTCCAGCCACTCAAACCCTCTCCCTCCAGCAACAACCTGTGCTCTGCCTACACCAGCGAGGGGGCGCTGTCTGTACCCAGCCTGTGTGCTCCCACCCCAGGTAGGCATGCCACTGTGGATCTCAGACTGCAGCACGCCCCCCTCCTGCATCAAACACTGTGAATGTAGAAAAACCAAAAGCATGATGTCTGTTTGTCTCACAACATTGTCTCTCTTTTACGGAAACTTTCTGCACAAAGCAGTGTGATGACTAACAGTTACAGTCTTTCTTTCCCGTACCTGTTCTACTCTCGTCTCGTCTGACTCTATTTCTGTCTTCTATGTCTCTGTTTCTATCCTCTCCTCCTCCCTCTCCTCAGGCTGTGTAAAGTTCAGCTGGGGTTCGGAGCGTTTGGCCTTCAAGCCTGGCGGCAGGAGGACGCGCTTTCTGAGTACGCCCTGCTTGGCTCTTTGTGTGTAACGCTTTATTCCTTGGCTCTTCTCTTTTCACTCCTCATTCTTACTTTCTTTTGTTTACCTTTTTATTTTTTACTCTTCTCTCTGTCATCATGATCTTCCTGTCTACTGTTGAGCTTCCTATTTTGATGTTGGAAGACTCTGCCTGCTTCTTCGAATACAAGTCTACTGTCGTCAAACAGGGTCTTTTTAAAGGAACTACGGCAACACACTAATCATCATACTATCATACTTTAACCGTAGCTTTAATTTCTATGACTATGGTCTTCAAGTTTTTGACTTTTGCTTGGAGAAATCAGCATTTTGAGGTCAAGAATAAAAAAGAATAAATAGTATCTCCTAAATTTCAATTCATGAAAATAACATACTGTATTTTAACAGATCTTGGTTTCTTTAAAAGGGAAGTTGAAAGATCCAGATTGATTTTGAGGATATTTTATAAATCAAAGTCTTTATGTAAAGAAGTCCTGTCCCAAGTTATCTTGTCATAACCGAAACACAAAGAGCCTGATCTGCTGATGGTTTCTGTTTACAAAAATACACGCAAACTCGACAGGGCGTGCAAACCTGATCTACTGGGGTGCAGATGAGGATTGGGTCTCTCATCCCAGCAAAATAGTAAAGTTTGAAACATCCATTTTGAGTGTCTGAGACAGTATACCAGTGACAGTAAACAATCAAAGCAGTTATGTCCTTGTGAATAAGTTCAGGATTTAAACAAATCTCAATTGAACTGTTATTTTAATCACAAGAACACAGAGACTGGCTGGTTTCTGTTGTACAGCTGACATCTAGTTTGTCTATTAGATATTGACTGTGTGTCTATTTTTTATTTCCTTCGCCTAGATCTCCAACTCTGTGGCTTCAAATGTCATTTTTCGTTTACAGCCACTCTGCTCTCTCAAACTCTTGGTGGAGACAGACGTTAGCACACGCTAAATCCTTATTTAAAATAAGGTCTGCTCTTACTATAAACTGCGCACACAGATCACACACTATTAGCATGTGCAATTTTTTCATTTGCACAAGCAATTTAGGGCTGAGTATTGTGATCTCAGTAGACCAGACCCAAAGTGTTTTAGTCTGTTGGCAGGGCTTGGTTTTAGCAACACCCCCAGAAATTTCACCTAGAAGAGACAAAGCCTTCCTGATCATCTGTGGCCACATGGTGAGAAGTTTGAGTTTCTCTATCAGAGAAAATAAATATTTAATTCAGTTAAAGAATTCTTTTAAATTGACTGTGATGCAGAAACCATGTATATTACTTGTTTAGAATACTCTGTGCAGTGAGATACAGAAAATAATTTGAACAGATTCATGTAATTCTTTTTATTCTCATGTGATTCTTTGTGATAAATTTTAGAGGAGGAAAGACATTTGGAAAAAGTTAGAAAATATATTCTGAAAGTTGACTGTTCTTTCACTATATGTGCCCCTTTGATCTGGTACAACGTGAATATGGTCAAAGTATTTCTCAAATAAGATATAAATTTCACACTGTAGAATGGTCCATTTAACTGCAGGACACAGAAAAATGTGACAGTCAGCTTTTACATCCCAGTCTTACCACTAGTTCCTCTTCTCTTTATGTTCAATCAGTCCTTCCTTCCTTCCAGCTACCATTCCATATTGCCCTACTTGGCAAACACCATGTAAAATCTATGGTATATCTGTTATCAATTTCATAATTGCAGGTTCAGTGCCAACCCCTGTGCACTTGTGGAGGATGGATTACAGCAGGGCCCACAGTATAAAGAGTAGTATCATTAAGATGATAGGAGGACTTAGACTGTCTGAAGCAGCTCTTTAAAAAGCTGTTAACAGTAATTCTTCATCCATCTGTCTTCACCTCTGCACAATCTGGAGAGAAGAGTCAGAAATCACCCGATCAAACTCTGAATAGTTTTGACAATCAATGAACTAACTGACCTTTCAAGTAAATTGTGTAGAACAGAATAGTTTGATAACTTGCAAGAAAGTAAGATGGTTAGTAGTATCAAAACATGGGGTTGAGGTATATAAAAGTCCAATTTATCATATTTTAAATTAAATTTACCTGAATGATTTTCTTTTGCAAAAGACATGTTTTAGTAAGAGTCATGTCCTTACCACAGTGGACAGCTCAGTCAGGATCAGCCCAATAGTCCATGAGAAGTAACATTGTGAACAGATACCTGGATTACAGGTGTTTCAACTTCGATTTTCATTTATCAAAAACAGTTTCAAACCCAGCAGGTGATGCGTATTGTTGAAGTGTTCATTTCAAAATTTCCCGTTGGTTCAGTGAATAACTGAGGACAATTGAAGACCTGATGACTTGAGATTTATTCAAAACTTTTTCCTTTGATTTGAAATCCTTCTGATTAATATCATTTGATTATCTGCATTTTATCATTTGTTCAAGCACAGTTCTGTTCAGATACTGTGAATCCCTTTTTCTTTATCCCCATCCTTTCATGATTTAGTCTCTTCTTCTGATATTAGTATGATCATAACATGTAGTGTTGGTAAATGTTTGGTGTCTGATGATGTGATGTTGATGAAGCCTCTGAACCCTCCGCAGCTCGAAGCCTTCCTCCCCCCTCCTTCCCCTAATTCCTTTCTCCTCACCTCCTTGTCTCTCTCTCACCTTGTTGCCCCCAAACACTGCACTGCCAGGAGGGGAGAGAGACAGACCTGGGTCTTGTTGATGGAGTAGAAGTTGTTAATGTCTCTCAGACACTTGCTGTCCTAAAAAACTTGATCTACAACTTTGTCTACAACTCACAAAGCCGCTGAGCCAAGTTCAGACATGCGTTGTAAATTCCAGTTTTGGAAAATGTTCTCCTTGAATTCTTTTGTGGACCCAGTTCTGGTGTGGCCCTGCGAGCTGTGGAGAGGACTCAGATCCAGGGGTTAGTTACCTAAAAGCATCTGATTGACACAGTACACAGGCTAAACTGAAACACTCTGACAGGAGTCTGTTGAGTCTTTAATGGGTATTTCTGCTGCAGTAACAATGGATCAAATGTGCTGAAACTTTCTGTTTTCTTAAGAATGAGCTCGATCAGTACATTTTTTATCCTGCAAACATTTATTTGAATTGATTTCTTGTGGGAGCTCATAAATCTGTTTGGATGGTTTTGGGAAACTTAACCCCAAAGTCTTATTTTCTATCTTGACTTGGAGTAATGGTGCTCAGATGCTTGTGTTTGGTTGTGGGCGGGGTTTAACTCTGACTCTCTCCAATCCTCCAATCGTTGTCTTCCGGCCGCACAGGGAAGATGGTGAAAAAAGTCTGCCCCTGCAACCAGCTCTGTAGTAATTATCGCTCTTTTTGGTCCTTCTTCCCTCCCTCCCTCCCCTCCCTCCATCCATCCTCCTTCCTCCATCCTAGCACTCACTCTCCTTTGCTTTCTCCTTGTACTTATTTATTATCCAACCTTAATGTTTAAGCATTGATCATCTGTCAGATTGAAGTTCAATTCAGCTATTTCAGCTCAGAGACACATTTCCCTTTTTTGACATTTTGTGGAGTTTTTGATGATTAAAGGTTGGTATAAAGTCAAATAAAAACTGTACCTCAGGAATGAGATAACTGAACTGGGCTACCATCACAGTTTCAAACTGACAGCATGCACCTTTAAGCCTCTCCCTTACACACACACACACACACACACACACACACACACACACACATACACTCTCTCTCTCTCTCTTACAGACTCATTCAGCTAATCCACCATTAGCCGCTCTGCCCTCTCCCTTTTTTATTTTCCTGCCTTCTCATGACTTCATTTCCCAGAATCCCATGCTGCTGCAGTCCGTCATGACTCAGCGTCTCCTCATTCCTGCATTCTTATTTTCCTCCATTTTACTTGGCATGACACAACACTTTTATCAGCCTGACAGTATGATTGTAGTTTCCCAGCTTCTCATGCGTAGTCTGTTGTTCTTTGAGTGGTTTGTGGTTTGAAAAGATGTTAGCTGATGTTCTCTTAGATTTAGGGGAGGGAGACAAATGATCCATAATTCATGATATCAAGATGTCAATTACAGATTTCAGCCATGCTAACATTTTATTTGTAAATTCTTCTATGCATATGACGGCTGCATTTATCTTAGGAGCCGGACTTGACGAAAGTGGAACTTTCTCTTTTGATTTTTCCAATTACAGTGAACACAGGAGAGCATGTTGCAGAGATGTACGAGATATTAAAATCTTCCTCTTTTTGAGAAATAACTATAGACATAACAAAAAGGCAGAACAGCTGCAGAAGAAAATCAATATGACCGTAAATTCAGAGAAACAACACACAGAGAAATCACAGGAAAAATAATCAGACATGCAGAGACTCTAAGTAAATAGTAAAAGAAGAGCAACATACAGCGAGAAAGCTCCTTTTACTGAAGTCAGATTGGAGTGTCTGCCTCTAGCTGTCATCCTCAGGTCTGACAGAAAGACAATTGGAGCTGTACTGCCATCTACTGGTCAGATAATACACTCAACCATAAGCTCACTGGAGATGGATGGAAATAAAGCAGCTATGACTTAAATAGGCCTGTTTTTTTTGGTGTTGCAGCATTTTGTGGCAAATGCTGTCAGGCATGCCAAATTTATTCTGTAGAGTTGCATTAGCATTACAGTTTCTCATCCTCCTGCTGGTAATTAATATCTCCCTCATTGAAACTTAACAGTCCATCCTGTGATCACATCAACATGCCTGTAGACTCTGACCTGACCAGCTGATGTTCTTATGCCCTTTCTGTGGTTAAGAAAGGAAACATTACATCTCATTAATACAGAAAACATACCATAATAATCTTTGTATTGCTAGAATATCTCAAATCCTTGCTGTCTCTCTTCTCTCTGCCTTTGCAGGGACAAACAGCACCAATGCGGTGAGTGGTTCAGGAGTGTTGGGTCAGAGCCAGGGTAGTTCACAGTGTCTGCCTGCCAACATGACAGTCCCTCACCAGAGGAAAGGAACCTTTACTGATGACCTCCATAAACTGGTGGACAACTGGGCCAGAGACGCCATGAACCTCTCACAGGTTTGCTGCTCTTTACTGTCTTCTAAACTGTTTCAATCAGTATAGACCCGATCACCAACTACATCAGCATAAAGATGCACACGCATTTTGGTAACTGACGCTCCATTCATTCAGATGGGCTATTGTTTTCAAGCAGCATTAAACTGTTTGGCTGTTCTGTGGTCAGTTGTCAGAAATGATACGACACCATGTAGTCAGCTTCTATCAAGTTCTAACCATTAGAGAGCTTCAGCTGAACGTGTCACTGAAGGTTGGCTCCGCATTTAAATGGCTCACCAGTTAACAGGGTCACACTTTACACTGAAACACCAGCATCGTCTGCAGCTGAGTTATTAAATGTGTTTTCTTTATCCAACCTCAGTTAACCAGGCTCCATCACAAACAAGAAACATTAACTGTTCTATTAGCTGATGTTTTAAATCCAGTTTTTTGTGTGTTTCATGAGGAAGTAGGGTTTGGACAGAGGTATGAAGAGTAAATAATAAGTAAACACATAATTATGATTAAATGAATCAAATTTTGTGATCAAAGTAAAACTAAAGCATATTATCAAACTATTGACCAGTCTTATTAGTAATCCTAAAATAGAAAACCATTATTATTCTGGTATATTTGGTGCATTTTGGTTCTCTGTCTGGTCGTGGTTTTCTGGATCCTTTATTGTGACTTCGCTCTCTGTGGGCCCCTCTTTGGTTTGTGAGAGGTTCTGTTGCATACGATCATTCACTCAATACTATGACTCTGTATTTCAGAGTCTAGTGATTGTCCTGGGATAATGTTGTCACAAGCACAGAGTGACTTTTGTGACTTTAACTCCTCTGTAGGGTATACACTGAATTTCTCCCCTAAAAAAACTTCTGTCCACTTTTTGGTGTCCATCCACTCACTTCACATCTCATCAAACATGGTCTATGATTTGATTTAAATTTTGATAGCAAAATTGTTTTGTGGTTTACCTCCACACGTCACTTTACCAACCATTGTACTCAACAGCACTTCTGGCTTAATTGTGCGTGCAGCAGTAACAATCACTGAGCTGACCTATTATGGCTCATCATCTTCCTCCAGTCAGTCGTAATCTAGAAGTAAAAGATTTCTTTGTTTTTTTTAGGGGAAGAGGAGTGCCAAACAGCTGCAGCAGGCCCAAGCACAAGGACACAGCTATGAGGTCAGTGTAACAATACACACATCACCACATGGCCAGGTTAACCCTCTCATAAACACTAAGCACATTAAAAGTCAGAAAAGTAATGAAGCTGTTCAAAAGACAAAGCACAGATTGTGTATTTGTAAAATAATTTATATTTAAGTTATACATTCTGTTTTATGAGTAGCCTAATTTGAGATTTGTCTGAAATTATTTGGTATCTCAGCATTCTGGTCTACTGATTCAAAACTCAGTTGAAATTTGTATTTTTCAATCAGTCAACAGACGACATCTATACATATCAACATACTCCTGTAGATCCTCAATCAAAGACCAGGATCTAGTCTACTCCCTGGCCCCTTGTTAAGGATAGGGTTGTGTTCTTAATGAGTGAACAAAAGCTGGGTTCATGAAATGAGATGTGAGGATTCCTAGGCTCTGCTATTTACCTGAGCTTTCATCACACTGACTTTTCAGGCCTTTCAAATATGAGCTGAGTGATGAGGAAAAGTCTTTACCATGTGATTATTAGAGGTGACGTTATCCTCCCTGTTTTTGTTCATCTCACTTCCTGAAGTGGGATACCAACAGTACGAGCTTGTTCAATGAGGAAAAACAAATATTGTGCAGCTTCAAACTGATTGAAACTCTAATTATTGTAATTAACCTCTTAAGACCTGGAGTCCACATGTGTGGACGTTATATTTCCGCCTCTCAGACCCATGAAGCTTCATTTTCTAAAACTTTAATCTATTAGCCACATTAAAGGACCCTTCCCACCTCATCTTTTGGTGAAATCATAACTTAACATCCATTTCAGTGAGAAAAAAAGTGTAGTTATGAACAACAACACTTATAAATAAAAACTAGTGGATAACTAAAACACTTAAATCATAACTTCCTGTACAAAGACCAAGTTTAGTTATTATACTAATTTCGTCTTACTGATCCTAAATAGCAAGGAAAATAAGAAAATGAGAAAATCCCAGACAAACACTTGGGTCTTCAGAGGTGAAAGTAATTACAAAGTTACACTGACACACTTTATTCAAAGATACATTTATTTAAGTTCTCAGGGAAGTGGATCTATGTGTATCACAGAAATTTGTCTCTAAAGACCTCAGTTAGCCCCTCTAACTCCCCTCAGTAGAGGGTTAAGATTTTTAAGCCTATTCAATAGAAAGAGTTATATAATGCTTAAAATAATTGGCTCAATTAGATTATTGTGGACACTGGCACACAGAGACACAACCATGTCATCTTTGATCTGTTCTTCAGTATTTAGAGTGAGGCTCTCATTTTGACTCAAGTAACATCTTAGGAAAGTTTGAGTTTAGTGAGCTCTTTCTGATACAAGCCTGCTCCAAATCAAAGCCTGCTACCTTTGGCTGAAACTGTCAGTTAAAGACTTGACTTTTATTTGAGGATGTAGAGTTTAAATATAGTTCAACAAACAGAGAAACTCATCAAACTGAAGCACTGATGAATAACCCTGAATGTTTTTCTCCTCTTTGTGGTAAACCTTTGGTCCAGGTCATCCAGTCTGCCAGTCTGGGGAGGAAGTACTCTGCCCCCAGCCAGCTCTGCCCCAGCAGCATCGGAGGTTCAGCTCACCTTCCCACAAACCCCAGCACTGCTACCTCTATGGCTGCCCGCAAGGGCTCCCTGTGCCACCCGCCTGCCTCCTCCACTGCCCCCCAGCCCCAGCCCCCCCAGTTCATCCACTACACCCCCACTGCCGCCTACAGCGCACAATGGTCCGGTCCTGCCCACGGCCTCTCGGCCCCCGCTCAGCCCGGCCCCCTGCTGGTTAGCACCTCCCAGCCTCTTGGTCCCTACCCAGCTGTCCACGTGGGGGGGCAGAGCCAGATCCCCGGGCAGGGTCCGCTCCAGGCTTTTCATCTTGCCAACACTCTGCAGAAATCTGTCAGCAACCCAGGAGGACCCAACCTGAGGACCACGTAGGACTGGAGGGGGGGGCTGGTGGGACTCACAGCCCAAGTGGACAGAAGTGGAAGAGAAAGTGCTGCATTTGATCTGCTTTAGAAGACAGAGGGAGGAGAGGAGGAGAGGAGAAGAAACAGTGATTCCAGAAGAGAAATCAGGAACAACCTCTGTTTCCATCCATGTGTGAGGAGCTGTCATAGCGTGGTCACATGACCTCCCCTCCTGCTGTTTGAGACTGTCAGCTTGTGTGTCTGCCAAACACTCACAGATCAGAAAAAAGACTAATGGGTGCAATGTGAACAGGCCAAAGAGGTGTTGACAGGGTGAAGGAGTCGTGTTGTTAACTGTTGTGTTTTGGCACATATCCTTCAATCGTGTGTTTCCATTAGAGCACATGAGAAGTCTTTATGAGGTCAAAGTATCCCTGTGAGATACCACAGAGGAGCTGTTCAATCATGTTGTGGTGGAGGAATGTGATGGTCAGCATGGCTCTTCACAGCAAATATTAACTAATATCCTCACATCATAAATCTTGGGTGAAATGTTTGAACTTTGGAGATTTGGTTAAATTCTCAATCCTGTAAGCAGAGAGAAACATGCAGCAATATATTTCTTTTTTTCAAAATTGAATCCGTCAGTGACATGAGAGCTTTGCAGAGAGGGGAGTGTGGATGATTATCATCTGAGAGTTTTCGTTTAGAAATTTGTCAAACAGTTAAAACAAATGGAGAGAAACAGAGGAAAGACATGAGAAATAAAAGTTTCTCTCTGTCAGAATCAAACAGATGTGATTTGTGCCTGTGCACAGCAAACGCCTCTCCACCATCACGACTCCACTTCTCCATCCCTCCACCCTCCTCCCCTCTCTCTCGCTTTCTCTCTCTCTCCTTGCCTCTGTTGCCATTCACAGCGGTAACGGCAGCGACCTTCTAGAAAAACATGCGTGGACTCGGTGTGAACAGTGGCCTTGTTATCAGAATAATATCGAGTCCCTGTACAGTTTGTGTCTCTGTTTTATTTTTTAGGATGTCAGCTATTATGATTCCATTTTGTTTTTCTGTTCTGTTTTGGGTTGTGATTGGCTTGTTGCACACACACACACACACACACACACACACAAAAACGCATGTAAATACATGCAGATTGTTTGAGGCGTAACAGCAGTTGAATAGATGCACACATTAATGCCTCAGTTCTCATCATCAGTTTGCTTTCAACATTTGAGTTGAAATGATCGTGATGTACATTAATGTCATAATTATTGTTGTGAATGATTATTATTGTATTTAAAAAAGAAACAAAAACAAGAGCTTGTTCTGTCAACGGACCTGTTATATGAGCACATCGGTGTGCGATGTGGAAACACTGTGATTACTGTTCTTTATTGTTAGCCAATGTTGTTGGATGACATTAGTTTTACGGCAAAATGTCGCAAATCAAACAAAAAGGAAAGAGGGGGTCGGCAGCTGAGGGGTGCTTCACTTTTAATTCAAGTTCAGCAGAAAATCCAGTAACTGTCCTCAAGTTCACTCCACAGGACTTTATTACGATAAAACCTTACATCATTTTCATCCACGGCTTCAGTTTCTTCAGGATGAATGGAATTGAAAGTGAAGACTGACCTCAAGGACGCCCCCTGGTGGAGAGCAGAATAGTTGATATTTAGTAATGCTAGCTATTTTTTCTTAAAACAGTACTTATATATCAGACACTTTGAATAGCCCTCCTCTTCCCTTTCTCCTCTTGTTCTGTTAGATAAATGTGAATGTACAAACCAAGGGTGTCCATTTTTATGTACTTGAAAACGGTTTTCTTCTTCTTTCTTTTTGGGTTTGTTGTCCCCCTGACTCCACCTTAGAGCCTCTGGTGAAAACTGGAGGTGCTCACTAGTGCCTTGTATCTTTCTTTTTGCTTGTTTGATGGGGGGGTGGAGGAGTTTGGGTTACAGTAAGCACATTTGGCAGCACGTGTGGCGTGTTTTGGAGGCGTCCATTTGAAGTCAGCACTGGTTGCTTGATTGCAGTAGATGAGGAGAGATGCAGTAATGTGTGTTCCTCAGCTGGTTTGTGGTTAGTTCTCTCTAATTTCAACTAATAATGAGTGTAAACCCAGAATGGTCCCGTGGGTCGGACTAAAAGCAAAGAAAATCACTCATGTTGGATTTCTGCTGCCATTTCTGCCTGTTAGATTGACCACTCAAGAGGCCTGACGATGACATCACCACGGGGAAGAGAGCGAGGGAACATGAGAGTGATTCAGTGCCATTAATTCTTTTTTTCAGGGTTTTTAATGTAGATGTCAGAAGAGGGACAGAGGTGAATATATTCTATTTTATTGGGGGGGGGGGGGGGGGGTTGTTGAAGATTGTATCTGAAGCTTGGACCACTCTGTACTTTAGAGGCCCACACAGGAGGAGCAGAGTTAGACACAGGAGTTAGAAAAGTGATCAAGAACACTCATCGTTTTACGTTTGATGTTTGAATGAACCAAACTGAGGTGAAGATGTCAGAGCTGTGTGAGCTGAGGGAGCAGGTTAACACTTTCTCTTTATTTCCCCCATGATTTAATCATCAAAAAACCTTTGGGATAATTATGTCACAACAAAGCAGCTAAAAAGTTTTGTAGTAGCCACAGCTGACAGAGAAGTCGTGTACCAAATAAATCCAGATTTGTTTTTAGATTTTGTTTTGTACTGGTTGGTGCTTATGCAGTCAATCCCCGCTCACTCATGTTCGTCAAGATGTTACACAATAACAATCAGTGCACAGTTTTCTCATGTGGATTAACCAAAACTTTCCAAACTGTACCAAATTTTTACTGTGTACGTTATTCCCTCATAGTCTGAAGCTGATAGAGAAAGTACCAGAAGTTTCAGGCCAAAGTAATTTGTAAAAGCTGTGTCACCCATTATCACCCCACCCCAACCCACAAGGAAAGATGTCAGCCATCATTTTATTAAGACAAAAGCATTTAAAGGGCCAGAGTCACTCCGACTGGGTGTGAGCTCACCTGAGACCCACAGCTGAAGAGCAAACAGCATGACTTTAAAAACAGAATCCTCTCTAAAAGTTTATGATTCTGCTTCAACACCATTCAGGTTTTACTCACAGAATGAATGTGAGGGAGTATTTAGAAATGAGGGTATCACTGTGTGAGAAGTTTTGTTGGTGGTTCCACTGATGGACCTGATAACTGAGTTCAGATCTAAAGCCTTTGACATCTTGTCCCATGTCAATGAAATGTGGTACACACTCTCACATTCACTTTTCTATTTATGTTGCTGTGTTGGGAATGGGTTTGTGCAGGTAAATAATTGCTTCTCCCTCCTTTCGTTCCATTTTCCATGAATAATGAGGCAACATTTTACTACAAAGCAAGTTTGGTTGAAGCTGTGAATACTAATCTGAGCCACTTTGCTTTAGTTGTGGTTAAAAGCACTCTGTTCACTATGATCTGTTAACGAAGTCCAACCTTTAATGCCATGAATTCAGTGGTATTTGACCTCAGTGGAGTGGAAACATCAGGCATGAAGAAGATTTTAGTGCGTTTTACCTTTTTCTCACTGGAGCTGCTTCAGTTGCTGTTTTTTAACCCCATTTGTTCACTTTGCGTCTGTTCAAACTCCAATGATTTCCACAGTTGAAGTTTGATGTCATTTTGCAGTGTTAAGTTATAAATACAAACAGAAAAAATAAAGCAATGCAATGTTATTTAAAGGTAGAGTTGGCTTTTGGTTCTTCACTGGAAGAGTCTTATTTCTAAAGCTCTGTAGTTGTTGCAATTGTGGTGAAGTTGCTTTGGAGTTGTAATGTAGGGCTGTAACTGTGAAAGGGCTGGGAGTTAACCAGTTAGAGCACTCTTATTGTGAAGTATTCTGAAGTCAAAGTGAGTCCTTTTTTTCTCTGATACACACATGTAGTGTAAGTTTCTGCCTGCTCCAACGTGTTCATATTTTCTGCTTTTTTACTGTAAAGTGCCCACATTAACAATATGCCTTTCAGATCAACACACACACTCACACACACACAGATTTATTCTCTGCTTGCTCCTCCAGACTGTTACTGAAATCATGTTGTTAATTATGTTCCTGCTCTCACTGATGTTTTCTTTTTTTTATCCCTCACCTTTTATCAGCAGTTTTAATGTCTCTAGCAGCACCTAACTTAATTCAGTGGTTTCATATTTTTCTGTAATGTATTTGACATTGTACAAAGTGGTTGAATTAAAAAAACACATGGGTGAATGAATAACATCAAAAAACTAAATGTAGGGAGTCATCGGCAGCCCTTAAAGGTATGTTTTGCACTAAGTATAGAGTGTTCAAGCTTCATATAAAAAAAACCTGCGCTTTGCGCTACAATACAAAGAAATTTGTTACTTTATTTGTAAAAACTTAATAAACAAAAGTTGTTTAAATGAACTTGTGTGAGTGGACTTTCAATCAGCATGAGTGTCATTGTTGAACTCCATCCATCCATCCATCCATCCATCCATCCATCCATCCATCCATCCATCCATTTTCTTAGCCATCTATCCTGCTGTTCAGGGTCGTGGGTGGCTGGAGCCTATCCCAGCTGTCATTGGGCGAGAGGCAGGGTACACCCTGGATTGGTCACCAGTCCATCACAGGGCTGACATAGAGACAAACAACCATTCACGCACACACTCACACCTACGGGCAATTTAGAATAATCAATTAACCTGATGTGGGCATGTTTTTGGTCTGTGGGAGGAAGCCGGAGAACCCGGAGAGAACCCACCCATGCACGGGGAGAACATGCAAACTCCACACAGAAAGGCCAACCATGCCTGAACGGGGAACTGAACCGGTGACCTTCTTGATGTGAGGCAGGAGACCTACCCGCTGTGCCACCGTGCAGCCCTCATTGTCGAACTGAGTCATGGTTTTTCATCTGAGTGTGTTTTATCAGCTCACTGGCTGGTGGATGAGAGCAACTTTAACAAAAGACAGATGAACAGACAGGTACACAGTTAAATGCATCAGTTTAACTCAGCACAAGTTTCTGTTTTTCTTTTAAAAAATACAACTGCCTGACTCAGCTCATTTTTGTGTATAAAGCACTTTAAAAACAACCAGATCTGAAACAAAGTGCTGTATGTTAATCGACAAAACATTAAGATGTAGACGAAAAAAGGGAATTAACCCTATAAAACTTGTTTAGTTGTCAATTAATTGTCTTATTTAGCTGTAAGCATAAAAAGTTATGTTGTTTCTGTTGGTAACAACTCTTGAATGAGAAAATTGCTCTTCCAGATGTTGCTGGTGTTACCTCGTGAAACCTGCACTTGGCTGCAGTTCAAAGAAACCTGATGATCAGAGGACACACTATAAAAATTGAATCAAGAGATCAGTTATTTTTTATCGACGCAGAAAAGGTCTTATCCTAACACACATTGGATTTAATATTAAGAAAAAAAACATCTTAACCTGAGCCAGCTTTGCCCAGTGGTTAGTTCTCTGATTCGATCACCTCAGAAATATGAAACTTTTACAGTTCAGTCTTTATAACCTTATCAGGGAAACTACATGATGGAAATAAATTGTTGTAATTATTCTCACTTTCCTTCCCTCTTCCTTCCTCAGGCCTCTTTCTCTGCGGGTTGTGTTCAATGTTTCCATGGTGACAGACAGGAAGCCAGGGTCACACCTCACAACGAGCCGTTTCCTGATTGGCCTCAAATCAAGAAAGTGTTTCATATGGTCGGACAAAGTTGAATAAACACAATAAATTCTGTTTGATGTGCGGTAAAAACAGATCAGTGCTGCTTCTACAGAGATACCATGGGAACAGAACGAAGCCTAAAAATCTTCTTTTAGCCTTCCCATGAGAGGTCAAGAGGTCTCCACCTGATCAGCTCCTTCCTGGTAAACTCCAGACTCTCTACTCACATTATTGTTAGCTACAGTTTCTGAATTCAAATAATTGCTGAAAATTTGAAACTTAGGCAGACAGACCTCTGAGTAGAGAGTGTGTAAATAATGTAAGTAGAGTAAATAACTTCAACAAAAGAGAACAGTTAAAACATTTATTTGTTTTTTTCGTTTTGTTTTACACATTGGCTTTAACTGTTTCACACATTATGATTTTCTTTACCCCCATGTACATGTTCAACTTGGCTCCATAAACAGAAATCAGTGCTACTTGTCGTGTCCACATGGGAGCAGCACTGATCTGTTTTTACTGCACATCAAACAGGATTTTGATATTTATTCAACTTCATCCAACCATCCTGACCATGTGAAACACTTTCTTGATTTGAGGCCAATCAGGAAACGGCTCGTTGTGAGGTGTGACCCTGGCTTCCTGTTTGTCACCATGGAAACACTGAACACAACCAGGTCGACCCGCAGAGAAAGAGGCCTGAGGAAGGAAGAGGGAAGGAAAGTGAGAATAATTACAACAATTTATTTCCATCATGTTGTTTCTCTGATAAGGTTATGAAGACTGAACTGTAAAAGTTTCATATTTCTGAGGTGATCGAATCAGAGAACTAACCACTGGGCAAAGCTGGCTCAGGTTAAGATGTTTTTTTTAACCTTTCTTAATGCTAAATCTAATGTGTGTTAGGATAAGACCTTTTCTGCGTCGATAAAATATAACTGACCCCTTGATTTAATTCTTATAGTGTGTCCTCTGATCATCAGGTTTCTTTGAACTGCAGCCAAGTGCAGGTTTCACGAGGTAACACCAGCAACATCTGGAAAAACAATTTTCTCATTCAAGAGTCATTACTAACAGAAACATAACTGTGTACAGTGTGTCACCTGTTCAGAACCTTTTCTTTCTCTTTTCTCATCCTCACTGTTACCACAAAAGCATCTCAGTTTGGATCAGATTCATCAGAATCAAGGATAAAAGGGGCTAATTTTACTGTGTGTGTCACAAACATAAAGTGAAACCAAAACCTCAGTTTAAAATGCTTACCACTGCACACAGCACAGGGAGATCTCAGACCCCCTTGATGACACATTACCTGCTATTTTGCTAAATTTGAACAAGTTTTACAATTTACATTTTGATCTTAGAATGCTTTTCCTGTTTTGCCAAGATGTGTTACAGGAACAGAAATCCAATCTGTGGTTCTGCTTCTGGAGCTGCTCATCACTGCAGCATGAGGATAAATGTGACCTCTGAGGTAAATGACTCAGAAACAGTCCAACCAAGTGTCACCTGAGCCACTGACGGAGTCTGAGTAGTAAAATAGATATTAGTAAGGAAAAGTGGAGGAATTAACTCTGGCCTTCTGAATTCTACTCATAGAAATCCACATTATTAGTTAGACCTGTTTAACTTCTCCAGAACACAAATAGCTCATCAGCCAATCACATGGCAGTGACTCTTTACATTTAGCCATGACAGCCATAGACACAGTGAAGACGAGCTGCTGAAGGTCAAACTGAGCATCAGGAGAGAGAAGAAAGGTGATTTAAGTGACTTTAAACATAGCTTGGTCGTTGGTCGGAATATTTGACAAACAGCTGGTTAACAGGGATTTTAACCCTCAACCATCTCTAGGGTTTACAGAGAATAGTAATAAGAGAGGAACTATCCAGTGAGCAGCAGTTCTCTGGGACTAAGTGTCTTTTTGATGCCTGAGGCCAGAGGAGAATGAAGACTGGTGTCAGGTCTGTAGAAGAGACTCCCTGAACACGGGCGGCAGAGCACACCCACAGGGTGACCCTCCTGTCAGCTCAGAACAGGAAACTCAGGCTCCAGTTCACACAGACTCACCAAAACTGGACCATAGGACACTGTAAGTTATGGGAGCAGAAAAGCAAGGAGCATTTACTGAAGTGGTTGGTGAACGTGGCACATAAATCATGCAAGCAGGAAATGAACTATACTAAGTATACGTTATACAGCTTTTTCTATTCTTTCTGAGAACTGATCACTTCTAAACTGATATTTACGTTAGTGAATGTTTGTAAATGTGTTGCTGCATGCTACCTGCAGAATGGATCCTGGTATTGACCAATGAGTTGTGACTAATGGGGGTCATGTGATGTTTGAGGCTGCGGGGCGGTAGTTGATTACAGTTTCTTCGTATCAGTGCACAGTTCAACTCACGAGCATTCTTAAACAGTTATAAAGTACACGACAAAGTACATTTACATTATTCATACCATTCACTGCGGCAGAGAGGGACCAACAGAATGAGCTAAGTTCAGTCTATTCACATTCACACGCCACTAAAGTATGTGATGACCCTCAGCATTTCTGCAGTAACCTCTTGCAGTTGAATTTGGAAACAGAAAATGAAAAATTCACCTACTTCTGGTCTCAGAAAGAAAGTCAAGACCAAAAATAGTGCACCTGTCAGGTTAGAAAAAAACTCTCTTTCATGTGTGAACAGCGTTCTCCTGTTTGTTCACTTGTCGTGACCAGTTAGTGGTCTTACATGACAATGGCCTTTTCTCTATGACAGTATGAACTGAAAAGACTATCAGAGAGAGAGAGAGAGCAGGAGTGAGAGGAGGATAAGAGGTCGTGAGATGTCATGTGTGGGAGACGGTGCAGATGCACAGATGGAGAACTGAGAGAACAGAGTGTTCTTTAGACCAGTTTATGTACAGTTGTACTCATAAGTTTATTTCTTTGCCATTTTTCTGAGAATATGAATGATGACACGAACAATGTTCTTCCACTCATGGTTAGTGGTTGGTGGAGACATTTATTGACAAACAACTGTGTTTACTCTTTTAAAATCATAATGACATTAGAAACTTCCAAAATGACCCTGATCAAAAGTTTACATACTCTGGTGGTTTTGTCCTGATAACATGAACACAAGTGAACACAAATGTGTTTGAATGTCTACCAAAGGTAACCATCCTCACCTGTGATCTATTAGCTTGTAATCAGTGTGTGTGTATAAAAGCTCAGTGAGTTCCTGAGCTCCCTGACAGACACATGCATCTTTCATCCAGTGCTGTGCTGACGTTTCTGGATTCTGAGTCATGGGGAAAACAAAAGAATTGTTAAAGGATTTGCACCCCTTTCCTGTATAAAACACAGATCACAACATGCCAAACAGCACAGAGATGGGCACCAAGACTTCTGGAACAAAGTCAGAGAGGAGTCAACAAGGCCTATGATGAAAATTACACCATTCCTAATTCCTCCAAAACACAGAGGTGGATCACTGATGTTTTGGGGATGTGTGAGCTACAAAGGCTCAGGAAACTTGGTCCAAACTGATGAATGAAGGATGAATGCAGCATGTTATCAGAAAATACTGGAGGAAAATTTACACTCATCAGCTCAGAAGCTGCACATGAGACGTACTTGGACGTTCCAACATGACAATGATCCAAAACACCAGGTCAAATTGACCTGTCGTTGGCTATGGCAGAATTAAGTGAAGGTTCCAGAGTGGCCATCTCAGTCTCCTGACCTCAATATCATTGAGCCACTCTGGGGAGATCTCAAATGCAAGACAGTTCAAGAATTTACAGGAACTGGAGGCTTTTTGCCAAGAAGAATGGTCAGTTTTACCATCTGAGATAATAAAGACCCTCATCCTCAACGAGCACAAAAAACTTGTGTCAAACTGTTGATGCTAAAAGGGGCAATGCAAGGTATTAAGAGCTGGGGTATGTAAACTTTTGAAAGTTTCTGTTGTCCTTATGACTTAAAAAGAGTAAACACAGTAGTTTGCCAATAAATAGCTTCACCCAACCACTAACCATTTTTGTGTTATCATTCATATTCTCTGAAAAATGGCCAAGAAATCATCAATTCTGCCAGGGTATGTAAACGTGTGAGAACAACTGTAAATGTTAAAAGAATTAACTCAGGACAGGGCTAGAATGGCTTTTTAAGAGGAATGACATAACATGAGGTTTGCAGGGATTTGGGTTAATGAAATAAACAAAAAAAATCACTAAAAAAAAACAATATTTTCTAAAATGTGACAAAAATACTCTGCTAGCTCATAAAACAAATGGGCAGTCTTTGAATGAGTTTTTACATTGTGACCTTTCTAAACTAAAAGAACCTCAGATCTGAACTCACTTACTTTTATGTGGGTGTAACCAGGTCACATTTGATGGGCCTACTTTGATTTCACAACAGGAAGTGGTGACTTTTCAGCCTTGGCCTGAGATTATCAAATTTTCTCACAACTGTTAGATAAAGCAACAATTACAAAAGAAATGGTTCGTTACGCTACCTTTTATTGTTACTAAAGCGGTGAATTAGAATTCTCTTAAGTTATGTTGATGAGCTATAATGTTAAATGTATCAGAAAGTTCTGTTCCACTGATATGTGTAATAACACAAATAGTCTATTATGTACTAAAGTGTGTAACGGGAAAGTGTCCCAAAAGCTTCATTGTTAACCAAACAGAAATAGCAGAACTGATGTCATCATAATAAAACAGTCTCCAGTACATTATCATCATGTGTCATAGTATCATGTTTCTAAACTGATTAGCATTACAGTGGCAGGGTCAACACCTAACTTTGAGCTTTTTGAACATAAACAAATCATCAATCTTCTTGATCTGACTCTTATAAATTTTAGCAGTCTCTCTTTTTGGTGATGTCGAGCTGGCCTGGACATACTTTCTCAGTGAACTCTCTAGCCTGATAAACAAACAAGCACCATTCTGCAAATTTAGAGTCAACGGTCACAGAAATCCTCAGTTCACACCAGAGATTGGTAATCTTTTCAAAGATTGAGATGCTACCAGGGCTAAACCAAGAAAAAATGAAGACTGAGGCTTACTGGCTAATTTTTTGTCCATTTCGTAATTTATGTACTTCTTTAGTTAAAAAAGCCAAGGCCAAGTTTTACCTCTCGGAAACACCCAAAAATCTTAATGACCCAAAAAGATTTGAGCAAATTGTAAGAACCAACACAGGCCCAGTGTAAAAGGGTGACGCACCAAAATTTTTAACTCGTGACCCTTGTGTAGTGACTGAAAAGTCTAAGCTGTTGAATTATTTCACTGAACATGTTATCTCTGCAGGCTTCTCATTTGAATCTCTGATTGGTCTACCCAATAATTATCTTTTTTCACCTACCCCGATTTGCATGAAATGTTTTGACCACCATTCATCATGACAAGACATTCACCAAAATATATAATATTATGGGGATAGTGGAATAGGGGATCTGTGAAACGACGTCTAAGTCGTGCTCACAGGGTTTTTCCTAACTCAGTGGGCGTGGCCATTATAGTCACCAAAAGTTGACCATTTTCCAAAAAGAAGAAAACCTTAATTATGTCTTGTAAAATGACTCATCTTGACAACACACACGTGTTCTTTGATGCAGCCTGAGTGCATACATATGAGTTTTATTGACGCAAATTAAGGCGCCCCTTACTGGCAACAGGAAATCAAATTTTTTTTGCTCTGTAATGAACACTCTAAACTTGTGTGTGTGTAATGACACTAGAGTTGAATCTCATCTCATTAACTCCAGACCCTTTCAAGTTATTTTATTCTATTTTGCCTAGAAAACCTCAAAACATCTTGAAAAAGTACCTTTTAGAAGGTCGAGGTCTTATATTAAATGGTGTGTCTCATGCAGAGCATCAAATCTGATGTTGCTCCATGAACCAAGTAGTCTTAATAATAATGAGTCCTGCATATGAAGTCCTATCTGCTTATAATTTCATTTAAACATTTAACAACAACCTCTTAACACACCTTTAAAGTAATAAAAATAATCTTTATATATTATTATATTTCAATACATATATATTTTCTGCTTCCCTCTTATGTAATGTTATCTAATGTAATGTTATGTTATATATTATGGTATCTCTGTCTTGGTAGAGCTGCCAGTAGACTGTTTCATCATTCTATTTTTGATCAATATCTCTTACTGAGGAGATTTCATTAACAACCTGCACGGACACATGACAACTGTCCACCTATCAGTACAATGCATTTAAAACAAAAATCCTTGTTCAACATGCACCAACTTGAGGATGAAAAATTATTAAAAAATCTTTGTGACTCACAGTAAGTGGCCACACATGACTGCAAAAATTGAGGTTGTTTTGGCAAAAACGCAAACCTCAATAGCTCTTAATGAGGGAGCTGCACCGAAATGAACAGACATGCTCAACATCACAGCCTGAGTTCTGCATGTCAAATTTATTTCAAATGCAGCAGTTGCAACATGCTGCAACAGGCACACTGTGATGAGGGCCCATTTATCACTGCTAGTGGCTTTAATTAATCCTCTCTCAGTGCTGAAGGACAGATGTCAGGCAATAAACCAGGACTTTTGTTTATGAACTTGTTATTGTAATTCACTTCCAGCTCTTTATCTGTAAGCACTCACCAAAATATTGTTTATTTAACTTATTTTTGTAATGTAGCCTTGCAATGTTCAATTCATTGTGACGAGTGCTGTTGACCTCTTGGTCAGGTCACCTTTGTATACCCTTAAATAAAGGTTAAATAATAATGATAATAAGATAAGTTCCTATTATGTAACCTGTTCAGTGGAGAGAAAGTTTCCATATGGGTCCAGACTTTCTCTCTCTCTGTATATGTGTGTGTGTGTGTGTGTGTGTGTGTTTACTAAAAACAGATCACTCTTGTATTTCTGGTCCCTGTAAAGACACCTTTAGAGGATTAATGATTTCCTACTTTGTTTACTTGTGTTTTACATACACAAGTGCTTTCTTACCTTTCAGACGCCTTTTTCCGGAGCAGTTAACCTTGACCTGCTGCCAGATTGTGACCATATCACAGCTGAAGTGGAATACCTGACCTGACTTGTGCTGATGGTAAATGCAAGTTAATACTGACTGAGGCCAAATTCTTAGGCTGTTATTTCCCTAAGGTCACTGAAAACAGTGACTTTCAACGAACACCCTCCAGTGGAGTGAAGTGGAGACTTCTGAGAAATGTTTTGTAGTCATGGTGCTCCTGTTGTTTGTGTCTTTTTTGTGTTGTTAGGTTTTTGAAGGTTAATTTAACCACTCTCTCTATTTCACCGTCTCAGTGACTTGTTGAATGCTGCAGATGTCTCTTCTCATTGTGTGTTTGGGTGTGATCAGACTCTTTATCTTGTATTAATCTAGGATCTCTGTTAATAAATAACATCATCATCACAAGACCTGGTAAAGCTTGGAAAGTGTCCTTAGACAGCATTTGATGTGATTTGTTGCTCTGGGGATAAAGACTGATTGATTGAAGGAAACCTCACTGTTCTTGATATTTGCAAACAGCACAAGGATGAATGAATGTATCACGCTAAGTTTTGAATTCATCATTCTGTATGGGTTTTAAAACACACTGTTTGCCTTTACCGCTCACCTACAAATATACTCAGCACACATATGCAAACTGCACTTAGCTCATGTGGATGTGTTGGTAAGGTCATTTTAAAAGCCACCTGGTGAGAACCAGAAAAGTAAAGGCAGCCATTTATTATATTTTCTCCATCAAAAATTCACTAGGAGCGATTTATTGAAGTGTTAGGTTTTTTTTTTTTGTCAAAAATCCACAGGTTATAATTTGAAAGGTCAAGCTAAGTAAAGAGACAGGAGGTACTACTTTGTCCATGGAGGATGCCATAATTCACAGGACCAAAAACTCCACACAGGAGAAAGAGAAATGCTTAAACGATAAAAAAAGTTTCAGTGACCTGATTAAAAATGTAACTTTGTATATCTACTTTTTAAACATATTTCAAATGACAAAGATAGTTTGGGCAAAATTTTAGACCTAAAAACTGTAAAACATTAAACACCATGCAAATCAAGGTATATGAGATTAAGGTAACTTCAAGTAACTTAAAGTACTGAAGATAAACAATGTAAAGTTGTTTTAGACCCAGTTATATCAAGTAATAAAATAAACTTTACAAACCCTTATGTTTGCTGCATCTGTAAAAGTCATGACCTACTCTTCCATGTTTACAAATTAAGAGATAAGGAAAATCAAATTTATTGTAATACTTGAAACATTTACACGTTGTCCATCAGCGACGACTTCTTTGCATCACCCTCCTGTCAGCCACCCCCACAATAAGGTCGAGAAGTCAACCCAGGATTGAACTGGCCTTCTTTACCACTTAACCTTCACCTTTTAAGTTTTTAGTCTCTTCCTGTCAGCAGCAGAAATGCCTCTGCCCCAGCAGACTACTCATAAGAAGAAGGCTGATGCCACCATCAGGTAAAAGAAGAACTTCAGAAGACACCCCCCCCCCCCCCCCCCCCCAAACACACACACACACACCACAAAAAGACCCGAGTCTCCTAAGCAGAAATTATCTGCTTTATCCATTCTTTTAAAGGACAGTTGAGTTTTCCAACCAGACCAGGTCACTGTAAATTGGAACACTCAGATACTTGTAAGGTTTTACAATCTCAATATTTCTTTCCCTGGGTGTTCACTGGTACAGGTGGAGCAAGCTTATTTCTTTGAACTCCACCATCAGCCCCTTGGTCTTGATGTCTGATATTGCCAAGATAAGGCCATCTACAGGTTATATAAAATAAGACAGATAACCATTGACTACACTGTTCACAATGTTTGATATTTGAAAATCTCATGCAGCCCTCATGCAGTGGTGTCAATGTAACCTTGTCGTATTTGCTGTAACCATGTAGCTGTGTAAGCAGAGGCTGCGGGTATGTGTTTAATAATGTGGGCTCCTGAGTCATTAGCAGTTGCTGCTGGTGCAGCTTTTTTCTCCTCACCCGTTTTCTTGACTCAGGTTATCATGAAGTCGGGTTCTTAGCTGCATTAGAGCTCTGCGTTGTTATTTCATTGAGACCTCCTGCTGTGTTTGAAGTATTTTTCCTATTCGCATTCAGTCATGGTAGGGTTTCTACTTTCCTGTGTGTGTTTGTTTGCATCAGCATGAAAAGAGTTTGTGTGTGTTCAAATAGACTGGAGGAGATGGAGTGTAGCTGAACACAAACAAACACTGTGTACCTCTACACACTGCTTCTGTCCACTCTGCTGATCAGGGTGTCTCTTCCTTCAGCACACACTTTGCCCTACACTATGAAAAAAAACAGTAAATGACTTTCAACTACTGCTGCCAAGCAAAAATAAAAAAAATAAATAAAAATAATATTAAAATTAGAATACCCTTATTCAAATTTACAGAAATTTTCATGAAGAGTTCTGAAAATAAACTTCATTATTTTATTTTGTTCCTTAATTATTACAATCAAACATCTTCAGTAAAGTGGTAATGCAAAGAGTTTGGTAGAAGGATATCATTATTTGACAGTACACTGTAAAAAGCAACCTATAGAATCTACTCAGTATAATCGAGGTAACAATTTGCACAAGGTTTGATTGTGTAAATTTTATCCAATTTTTTTGAGTAAATACTACCTCAATGTATCAACAATAATATACTCAAACAATTTGGGTGAATTCTTGTTAACCTTATGAAATAGATTTGACAACTAAATACCTGATACAAATGAGTAGAATTTAATGATGGTTGTGGTGTATTTAAAAACATCACATTTTTCCTTCTGACCATGAGTGAGTAGGGCACACAGTGGACATAAGAGCCCACTGAAAATGGGCATGTCAGGTAGGTCATGTAGTCTGTCTTTGCCTAGACATAAACAGATGAGTAAATTAGAAGCCATAAAGCTTATAAGACTGAGGTTGTAAAGAGAAACAGGAAAACAATGTTGCTGCTGTGTAAAATGTAAGAACCCAAGATTGTAGCAGTCTTTTGCTGCTTAATATTATTCAATGGATAAATCTCACAATCCTACCAAAATGATATACGTCAAGACTGTGTTTTTCCATGACAGAAGAAATGCAGGTTGATCCTGTATTTCCTGGTAACAAGATCCACACTTAAATACACAAAAAGCCTGAGTTGTAAGATGTTCTTGGCTTGTGAGGCGCTCTTCAAGTCCCACGGTGAGAGAATGTCCCTAAACCAACACCTGAAGGAAAAGTCACATTACTCATTGACTGCAGGATTTTTAGTGGTCACATGTGAAAGCTACACACACACCTACACACAAACACTTTCACACACTTCCCCAAACAGGAGCTAGAAACTGATTAATATGTGAATTTGTGTGTGTCAGAGTGAGTAAAAAAATCTTCTTTCATCAGTGTACACTCACTGTTTATTTCTCTGTTTACATATTGTTGGTGATTAGTGAACTCTGAAGGAGCTGGATTTTTCCAGGTGTTCCTGTGTGTGCCTGGTATGTGTGTGCGTGTGTATGTGGTTTATGACCCTGAGAATTTTCCAGATACAATCTAGCCTTGACCGCTAGACTTTGCTATTATAAACCTGCTCCTTATTGCAATGGGAGGGGCAGAGTGTGTGCTGCACTATCAGCCACTGTTGCATGTATTTGCAGTGTGAGCAGTGTGTGCAGACAGAGAGCAGTCTGTCTGATGTGTGTGGCTCTGCAGTGTTCTGCACATAGAATCAGTGCGTGCAATAAATGTTAGCTGGCTCTGCAGTGAACACACACACACACACACACACACACACACACACACACACACACACACACACACACAGAAGTGCACAAAAGCTGCTGAGTTGCTGGCTGTAAAATCTGTTTATTCCCTTGTGTTGTGAGTGGGCTGCCGTTGCATCGGTTTGCTAATGAATTTATTGTAATCTTGAATGTAACATATGGAAGTCCAATCTGCTCATAACAAAGACACCAAGTGTTTTCAAGCTGCTGACAAAGACGCAACAGATGAGAAAAAAAAAGTCGCTCTCAAGCAACAGGCAGTATTTCTTGTCCTCCTTCCCTCTCTTTCTCATTCTCTCACAGCTGTTTATCTGTATGTCCTTTTAACTACAGCAGTCCCTTGGTTTCTTCTGCAGGTTTTGACTCCAAGTGAAAGTGTTTTGGGAACAAGTGGAAGATTTTCAGTGTAATGAAAGGCCAAATACATACTATCTCTTTGCTGGACTCATCTGTTTTCATGAGGAAACAAGGAATCAAGGAAGAATGGGCTGTCACCTTTTTAAAAACTTTCAAATTATACCTTGACATGTTCATAACGTGCTACCATACCCACTACAGGTTGTAACCTTGAAGCTTTCACCTGTTTTCATACATTGACAAATCACTGAGTCTGTGAATGTAGTGTCAATAGTTTGTAGTAAATGGTTTTATTGATGTTTCTACACGCAATGGTCAGCTTTGATTTGGACCCCCCCCCCCCCAGACACATACATATACACACACACACACACACACACAACACTAGTTACACACAGTCACACACATGCACACAGAACATTCAACCTCAAACACTTTCCATGGGTTAAACTTGCATGTATCACCTACACCTACTCACTCATACACAGAGAAGAAGGAAACCTCAATGCAACGTCGTGAACCCCCCCCCACACACACACACACACATGCATACACACACACACACACACTGTCATGTGTCAGACTTCTCCCTCTCTCTCTCTCTCTCTCTCTCTCTCACTTCCTCCCTCCCGCTCTCTGTCTGTGACGCTCGCGCAGCCTCTAGAAAGCAGCTTTGACAGCTCGCGGTGGTTCACGCGGGCCGGGGGTCAGCTCCACGGATTGGATCATCTCAGGAGAACGTGCGCAGCTCCTCGTGCGCATCGGGGGCTGAGTCGGTGGACAGTTTTCGCTGCTTCGTGCGGAGCTCGCGCCCAGCAGGCGTTTGACAGAGATACAGGAGTCACCGTGGGATTGACATCATCACCGAGAACACTGGCTGTAAGGGAGCGAGGACGAAACTGAGAAAGTGAGTACTTATGAATGTATATGCTGAATTTGGTAAAACTTTGAGGAAAAATCTATGTTCACAATTTTAACTGAAAAAGTTATGGACTTGTAAATACGTTGAATGAAAAATTACTCGTTCATTAGTTTAACTCCGTGTTGGATTGTATTTTGATGAGTCTCACTATTTAAAATGAGTGATATGAAATAAACGCCTTTAGGCTTTGTAGTCCAGGCCGTGGGGATATTACATACATTTAAATGAACTTATTTCATTTCGGATTCCCTCCTGTTGTAAGGACTCCTCTGGAGGTGGACTGAGCCCCCTTGACACCTTAATGGCCACCTCAGGTGACATACCAAATGTTAAGTGGCTTTTAGTGCTATCAGAGATGAGACGCTTTTCTAACTGTTCAAACGGAATGCAAGTCGCTTTCTTAGCATTTTAATATCTGTCAAGTACTGCTTATGCACTTTTATTCACATACTTAAAATAATAAGACACAGGTACATAAGTCTCACATCTTTGAAAAACTCAAATGTTAGGATAATATCAGATGTAATTGCTTTTGACAGTAAGGCTCGTGGATGCTACTTCTTTGTGTTTTCATATATACTTCATACCAACACTTTCCAAATCAGAATCAAAATACTTGATTGATCCCCTAGAGGAATCTGAGTCTTAGGTACAGACACTTCTTTTCAAAAAGTGCCAAATTATATGGGAAGTATGAAAATTGGCATAAAATTGAATTACAAGCACAATGTGTAAAAGTTATATATTGTATGATGTATAATATTTACACTTTGAAATTTCTCTTCTTGGATCAGATAAGTATTTTTTTATTTTATTTTATTTCATTCATAAAGAGTGTATACTCTGCAAAGAAATACAAGGTATATAAAAAAATAACATAAGTCACAGGTTTCCTTGCTCCACAGTGGTCACCCCAGCTGAAAAAGTCTCCCCAATCTGGTAGACATGTGGCAGACTTTGGACTGTTGTCAGAGTTGTATAGCCCTAAAAGAACAACAGCAATGATTTATGCAGCAGCTGGTTTCCTTTTGTGCCAGTGGCTGGTAGAGGCAGAGCAGAAAAACCTGCTGCCAGATGCCGCAAACACTGACTTTAACGTTTGACTGGTGCAGGGTGGTAATTCCCCTGTTGCTCTGCCACTCTGCAGAACGCTCTGTGTGTTGTGTGTGTGAGTGTGTGTGATCCAGTCGCAGCAGATTATGGGTGTTAACTTTCAGCTGTGGAGTCTCTGATATCTACTTACAATGTAAACTGTCTGCTGCTGGGAAAAAGGCAGGAGGAGGAGGCTTGAAACACAAAGAAACCATGATTTTCAGATGAGTGGGAGTTCAATGGTTTCATTTGTTTTGATCACTTCTGAATATCTGGCTTGGTAAGAAACTCTTCGGTCTTCAAAGCCACAACTCATGAAACTTTATTCCAAGAACTTTCAAACTAAAACTAAATTTGGTACAAGAACAAGTTGGACAAGGGGACATGCAACGTCACGTTTCATCTGAACACGTGTGTCATTAAATGGGAAGAGACTTCTCGGCTCATTAAACTGAACTGAAACATGGCTTTAATATTATCAAGTCACCATGTTGTGTTACTTTAAAGCCATATCTCAGCTCAGCTTAATTAAGAAAGTAGTGAATTAATCACCTTTGGATTTCTGTTTCAATCAGAAGGTCACAGCCAATATCTTTCTGCAAGGTCAAAGAAAATGTGCTTCAGTAGAAAAACAAACAAACAAACAAGGAAAAAAACATTGCAAATAAATAAGGACAGAAATTGGATTTTAGTTTTTGTTGGTTTGTGTCTGTTTTTGTCGTGGCCTATTCTTTTATCCCACATTCCCTGGTCTCTGGTGCCTCTATTAGGGGTTTGCAGGCTGAAAAGTTTCCAGGAACCTTTGGCCTAGATAAGAGATGTTACTGTTTTTCTAGGGTTAAACATTGAATATATGACATGAAAAGCATTCTTGTGTCCAGAGAAGAATCACCCACAAACAATACAGTGTGCTCTGGTAGTGTTACAGAGAAAAGCTGAAACTAATATCCCAACTTTTTCTAACGATGCATTTCAAATTTTCTCTATTTATTTTGGATTATTAGGTTCTAATAAGTGTTAAACCTGAACATTATCTTTGAACAGGAAGCAGTAATCCAAAAAAATGGATGTTCCCTATGAGGACACTGGGCCTAATTCACATTCACTAACAGTGCGTACATACAAATTTGTGCCGAAATCCTGCGTACAAACCTTTCACGCACAAATTTGGGATTCATCAATATTTTCTTTCTTACTCTGCGTAAGCAAAAATGATAAATGAACAGCCTCCTAGAATTTTGACACACAGACTTTTTTTAAGCATAACATTTAGAAACTACTTTCAGTAAAAGAAAAAAGGCTTTAATATAATCCAATAATAAAAACTGTGAATTGACTTAACATATTAAATAACCATGAAAGTGACACCTTTTCACCCTCATCATGTTGATAATATTGGATCATAAATTAAATACTTAGTTTACATGAACAATTTAATCATCTTCATGGTAAAATGTCACATATTTTGTTTAAAAAAAACATTGAATGCTCTGACAAACTGTCAAAAATTTGTGCAAACTGAATGAAGACATTAAATAACTTGCTTCTTCTTATGACTTTACACATTTTCTGAGCAAATGACGCGCACACAGCTTCACTTTTCACTTGTTCTCATTTAATCTTTGGTGAAAATATCCTGCAGCTGTTTAAACATGTTATGTATATTTTGGATATCCGGTTCTATCTCCCTCATTGCAACCAGGAGAGTCAGCTGATCATTAATTGCCTTTGCGGCTGGTAACGGGGAAGTCGAAGTCACTGTCTCTTCCTCCTAATGCTCTGAACAGATGTCCTCATATAGATAAATTGGGGCGTGGTTATATGCTGATTTCTGGTTCCGGGAATGAGTCTGTCGATTTAGAATGATTCTCATTCACTCATATACGCACGGTGGTACAAACAAAAATGGCTGATTTGCACATGTCCTGAATTCGATGGTGATTTTGTGTTACTAATTTTATGCAGAGAGTGATTCTACAATTCTACACATTAATTGGTGAATGAGGCTCATTGAGTTCAGGTTACCATGTAACACAATAGATCAAGGTTTCCCAAACTTTTTCGCCTGGGACCCCCAAAATGGAAGCGTTGGAGACTGGCGACCCCTTGCTGTGGTACAACACTAATGGACCAATCCAAAAACAGACAAAAAAAAAAAACAATGAAAAACCCCCAGGATACTTAATTTAACTCATCAGTAGAAAATTAACTGACTACTGTGCTATTGGCTGTGCTCCCTGCATCAAACTTCAACAAAGAAATGTGAAAAACAGATTAAAAAAATTCTGTTTGCATAATTTCAAATTATCTTTAACCCCTTTTTTGCTTTTATTCTTATGGTGATAGATAAAATGTGGAATTGTTCATAGTTTTTGATTTTGGGACACATTCCACGACCCCCTATCAATGTCTCGCGACCCCCCAAATGGTCCCGACCCCTACTTTGGGAACTGCTGCAATAGATTACTGTGCTACAAGAAAAGCTAAATGTTTCGTTGATCTGTATAGGCAGAAATAAGCAGATGAGTCGTCAAACAAGAGTTGGTCTGTACACAATGACTAAAACATGGAAAAGAAAACTTCTTCACTCATATGAACAGCTAAGAGCTGCAAAGGAAATCAAAAATTCGTCAAACTTTAGTGGATTGGTTGGAGATTTAACTGAATAAAGTGACAAATAAAAATTCCAGGAAGTAAAGCCTGTGCTTTTGTAGAGGTCAGAGCTTGCAAAAAAAAAAAAAAAAAAAGATATATAAATAAATAATGGACAAATCTTAGCCATTACAATCACATGGCATTTCAAGATTTAAAAATACTAACCTTGTTTCATGCACACTTTGCAGTCAAACACTCAAACCTCTCTCCCACACAGTGATACCATTCAGTGACACATGAAGCTGCAGATTTTATCCACNACACACACACACACACACACACACACACACACACACACACACACACACACACACACACACACACTCACCTGTCCTTCATTGATAGTTTTCTCTTTACCTCTGACTGCCCATTTAAACATTTTCTTTGCTGTTTTCTAATTGTCTTCCTATCTTCTTCTTTCCTTTAATAAAATGTTTGTCCGTCTAAATCCATTTACATTCCTAAAGATCAGTACATTACTCAGGGCATCATTCGCTGCTCCCATTTTGAGGCCAATGGGAAAGGGGTCCAACTCTCTGAAGCAAATCAGAGCTAAATAAAAACAGAATTAGATTAAAAGGTATATCTTTTCAAACCTCTTAACAGCTTGAAAACAGCTCATAGCCGTCCTTGTCTCCACACTGACAAAAAGAGAAGAGGAGGAGCTGAAATGTTGGTCACCTTTAAACACCCCCCCCCCCCCTTCTTGGCAGCTCTTGAACCTTCCTTTGTTTGCTTGGTACAAAAGCTCACCAGGTCACATGACCACTGGCTGGCATGAATTGGCAAAGGGAGAGAGTGAAAAGAGGGAAGTGAAGAATAAGAGTAGTTGAAGAGAAAGAAAAAGAACAGAGATGGAAAAAGGAAACAAGAGTGGGGAGAAGCTTAATTTAAAGGGCATGTGAAAGTTTGAGGTAGAGGCACTTTTTAGGGCCTGAGCCTGACAACAGCATGGGCCAGGACCCTGTTCAAACCCCGGGGACAAGCCAACCTGAACATGCACCAATGACGTGGTTCACATGCTCCAAAAGTGGATAATAATGACCTTTGATGAAAACTTAACTCAGCAATTAAAGGGACCCCCACCCACACCTCAAATTATCCTTGAAACCTTAAGGATTTTTTTCTTTGTTTGTGTCTGTGCCTTTAACCCCAAATAAGGTGCCCTGAACAGGCTTAAAGTCCAATCAAAATTTGGCTAGAAGAATGCAAAAAATGTAAAATTCTGGTCCTTTTTTTTACTGATACCATGTTTGCTAGTGCCCCCTATCACCAAATAACTGCAGCCCTCTCAGCTACAGATACAGGCCTGAGATTTTTGTGCTTCACTATCATGCCAAGTTCCTTATATGAATGAGCCTTCACAACTTGTTCAGCTGCATTTTTTCGTCTCGTCTACCGCATTTAGTTTTCATTTGTAGATAAATTAACAAAGAAGTTGAAAACTGTCCAAGCAGTTGTTAACTTTGCAAGTAAAAAAAAATCAGTAGGGTGGATAACAATGATGACCTACTCTGCCACCATGACACTGGATGTCCCCCACTGTGGTCTCATTTATCAGTGTAATGTGAAGTTCTATACCACTATGGCCAAAGTCAGATGTAACTCAGCAATGTCTCCTGAGCCGTTTAACACAAACTTAATTTCAATATTGATGACAGTATTGTTACAATGTATTTATCAGTTAAAATTAGTGGTATTTTGATCCTGCTGGCAGTTTTGGGATTCAGAGGACATTTTTGAAAGAGCAAAAATGGTATAGGATTTATGTCAAGAAGCTTTGTCACAATAAATAAATGATTTAATTTATTTTATTTGCAAACCTCCTTTGAGCTTTTAAAGACAACTAATACACACTCAAAAACAATCTAATCGAATTCAAGTCACATAAACTTAAATCTCCAGATTCAACAAGTTTGGGTGGATATAAAGATTTAAAACTGGTTCATCTTTGCCATTCAACCTTAAATTGGTGCATCTGAATATACTTTTGATCTTTGTTTCTTTTGTACATCTCGTCTATTTTCCTCCATACATCCATTCTCTGCTCTTCTCTGTAGCTTCTCTGTAGCTTCTCTAAACCTCATCCACCCTTTATCCTTCTTTTGGTTTTGCCTGTGGAACATTGATGTTTTCCTCTGTACTTGCTTCACTTTTCCTCCTCTCCAATTCTCTTACTTTTACATTTTTTTCATTGAGGTTGCCTTTTTCTCCTCTGCTTATCCCTGTGCTGAATGTTTCCTGAGCTGTGCACCACATTAGCTTGCGTAAACATTAGCAGATGGCTAATAAAACTTATCACCCATCAATAAACACTCACGTTGTCAGGACTGTAATATCTCTCGCCTGCTCTTAGTGCTGTGAGCTGGATTTGACTTTTTGTAGGTGGAAAGTAGGTTTGATTGTGTGCATGTTTATGTTATTTCTGTCTTTCTGTGTTTTGGATTTCGAGGAGCCTCCACAGCAAGCTGAGGCTGGGAGGCGGCTCATCCTCCAGCCTCACTGACCTCTCACAGGCAAAAAACCCAGCAGGAGGAGGAGCGGGGGAGAAGGGGGGGCTGTCAGAGGAGAGCAGCAGGGACAAAGGGACCCAGCAGAGGATGGCTGGAGCAAATGCTACCTGGAACAGGTCAGAGTGGAAAAGACTGAAACACATCAGAATCATACACCAGTCTGATGCCTCAGTCTACACAAAAAGATGATATATTCAAGTCTTCTTCTTTGGCAGTAACTACAAGTTTATTTGTAGGGTTCGTGTTCCGACGTAACCACCATAATAAACCGTTACTGGTGTGTGCGAAGGTGTAGTTGAGAAAAACGGAGAAAGGGAGTCCCAGGTAGTGTCAGAGAAATATTAACGACGGGGAGAGGGGAGAAAAGTGGAGAAAGACGAAGTAACTAGAGAAAGAAGAGACGATGAGAGAGAAAAAACTCTAGCTATTTTTACACAAGACATGCAGTCTTTCATGTCCTCCTCCCCCTTGTTTGGCTTTCTTTCACATTCAGAGGTGTGAAAGTCCCATCAAACCACTACCAAACACAAGAACTTGTAGGACTTTAGTATACTATGCTGTGGTCCTCAGACAAAGTGTTTCGTCCAAATTGTTTGACACTCAGATTGGGACTTGAGACTCAACTAGATCAGACTTTATCCTTTGAGACTCTGAAACCAAGGTCTTGTCGACTAACCTCAGTCAAACTACAACTCGGGCTAGTTTCACCTCGAGTTAAGTGTATGCACCACCACAGTAAATAGGCAGCATCAATGGAGCCCCGATTTGACGAGTCACCATGGCGATGGGGAAGCAAAGGGCTACACTTTTTTTACCCCACAAGAACTGGAAATCTTAGCGACACATTTGAACATGTTTTTAGGAAAAAGTGCAACACTGCAACAGCTGCAAAAGAGAAAGAAATGATGTTGGGGAACATTGCTGCTCAGGTCAATGCGTAAGTTTAAATGTGGTCCTTTGCAATCACAATAATGTTACCGGGGGAAACTGCTTAACTGGTTGCTCATAAATCTATTTCATTTAAGTGCAATCCTGCGGGAGAATTTAAATTATTAATCCCAGTCTAAAGTTGCAGCACAATGTCATTAACAGAATATGATTTAGAAATAATTTAACAGATGTCTTCATCATTCACCTGCAATCCTGTGGAACTCCTCCTTGATGACTCTAAAAGGTTTATGTCCAGGGAAAACCACAAAGATAGGTAGTTGTTTCAGAGTGAAGCACATTTTTCTGACTGCCCTGCATACAGTTGCCTGGTTCAAGTGCCCTGCTTCTCAGATATGAAACAAAAATTTGCCGTTGCAAAAAAAACAAAACAAACAAAAACCGGAGTGGAATACACAATATCTGCTGGATGTGAGAGCATGACTACAGCTGGTGATGTCACAAATGTAAGGACGGATTAGGTTGTGGATGTAAATGATGGACTGTGACATGAAATGGTATAGCTCAAAAAGAAAATTGTCTGGAAATACCAGAACATCTCTGCGCTGTCTAATGACAATCTCCTGAAAAATATTGAATTCCCTACACAGAAATGCTGCACCTTCATCAATAGGATCATTTTCAAAAGGACATGTTTGTGAATAAAGTCAACTATATTTTTTTAAAATAGGACGGCAGAACCATGTTACAGCAAAGTTTGCTCGCTGACTGAAAGAATGAGGAAATCAAACACTGTATGTGGTTGAAAGAGGGCGGAGACAGAGAGAAACTCAAGGTTCATTGAGAAATCCTGGTCCTGACCAGGTTAGTATCACAGTCTGTTACTACGGTAACTGACCGAGCGCTTGAGTTACCTCTCTCTGTTTAGCAGGCTGGAGTTACCCCTCCTCCTCTGGTTTAAGTAACCTCGCTTTGTGAAACGGAAAACTCAGAGTTTCCCTCATTTCAGGGTTAACAGACTCAGAGTTTTTACTGAACCTGCTTTGTGAAACAGATCCCTGGTAGCCACAAATGCTTAAGATGACAAATGTGGACAGTCAACAGAAGGAGATGGTTTGATATGTATCAGCCCAGCTGTCCCTGGATGGATGTTTCAATCTGAGTCATTCTTCTCTGCTGTTTCAGAATTTTCCTATGTGGAAAGAGACTTGTGCAAAAAAAAAAAAAAAAAAAAAAAATTACCTTCTTTCTATAATATACTTTTGTTTGTGATTATTCCCAGCATCCAAAACGCAGTGATTTCAGTTTTCCAGAGGAAGGATCTTGGGGAAAATGAGCTCTACACTCTGAATGAAGGTGTCAGGTGAGCTGTC
>RPOG01003119.1:0-71767 GCA_008086565.1 Thalassoma bifasciatum | reverse complement strand
AACAGATCTGTCCCTCTGCAGCACGTTCAGAGACACAGAAATGTAAAACACCACAGGGGGGTTGTCCTTTTCCCCCCATATACAGCTTAATGGGAAACAATGGAATTCTTATGTACTCTTGTTGTTTACGGCTCCTTCTGATGCAACAGCGGCTGTGTCATAATTAGAGCGTGAAGCTCGCAGGGCTGAACAATGTGAGTGATGATTTCACACTTCTTTTGTTGCACTTCATCTCCCTTAACTTTCCCCCCATCTATCAGAGCTTAAGAATTAATCAATGTATTTATAATGGCCTCCAAGCCCTGTGGCGTCTCTCACGGCAATGCAACCAAATAGGATGCAAAGCTGTGATCCTCAAAGAATTTCCATCACAGGAATAATGCCGTCCCAGGGCACCGCTGCAAACGCTTGCCCCAAGCATTAGGCGCAGATAATTTAAACACATAAGCAGGTTCTTAGCGCACCTTAATCAATGCCAACGGTGTCTTTTAGTTGGGAGGGCGGGTAAGGCAATAAAGAGATAACACTGGTATAACCTGGGGACTTGCTGCAGAAGAAATATGGAGCGCTGAAGCCCTCTGGGTAATGAGAAACAAAACTCCTGACAAAGACTTCTCCTCCTGGAGTTTCTGCACCACAGCAAAGTCACATAATGAGCCAGATCACACTGCAGACGTTCCATGAATTCTTACGAGAACGGGGAAACTCACTGGAGTACCATTTGACTGGAAAACAAACAGAGCCATAAAGTTAACACAGGTATTCACCAAAGTCAGTGAGTGGCACATGACGTTGGAAAACGGTGATTTCAGCGCAGACATGTCAGCGCAAACATTGCCAATTCTCTCCAAAAGCCGTTCAAGAGAAATGTTTAATGGTATTGTCAGGAGTAAAAGACATAACAAAGCAAACACAGAAGACAAGTAAATGACCTATTACAGGGTGTAATAAAAAAGCCAACAAGCATCATTCAAAGAGCCACGATGAGGAGGAGAAATTCTTCAACCTAGCTCTAAGCAGGCGTCCACATCAACAGCCCCTTCCTCCAGACCCCATGAAACTGATATATGAAACCATTTCCCCCAAACCAAACATGCCTGAAAACATTATTAGTGCCATTTCCTCTTCCGTATTAAGGCAAGAAGTGCTGAAGGCAGATCGGAGAGAGCCTTTCCCGGTGATGAAGTGCCCTCCTCCCCTGGTCTCTCTCACATCACGGAGGAAATGTGTGAGATTTATCAGCGCTGGCCCTCTCAGGAGCTTTCTCTGCGGCCAAGCAGCTCTCCAAGGAGGCTGTTGTGCTTCTCTTTCTCAGGGAGCAGGTGTACTTTTGCCACATAGAGGCTTTGAATTATATCTTTGATAGCATTGTCAAAAACACAAAATGAGAGATAGATAACCAGCAAACCGGCGCGCGCTCTATAAATAGCATGCAGAGCTGCTTCCACAGCTAAATAACACAGCGCTGATGAAAAGATGTGATATCATGTCTCCATCCTTGTGCAGCTTGTTTTGAAATTGATCCAATTAAAGGCTTTATACAGTAAACATGTTTTTGCTTCTCCCCTGACCTTTGTGCTGGTAGTGCTTGCTCTGCATATACCAGTCTAGAATGTGCAACACTTCATGCACCTTAATGATAACGACCAGGTCATGGCCTTTACCCGCTGCAAGTAATTAGAGCTTGTGAGTGATTACAGCGTGTAAGAACCAGTTTGTACATCTACAGGACTTTGCATCAAGCTTCAGCTCAATGCTGGAGTTTTTTCAGTAGTATCACAGAAGTCTTCACAACCCTACAAATCTTTCACAGGTTGGATGAGGTATAACAGCCAGTTTCTTTCACTGATGCCTTGAAAACCTGAAAGCACAAACTTTACTGCATGAACTGGAATATAAGTTTGTATGTTTTATTTTCAGTAATGGTGTCTTATTAGACTCAATATGAGCCACATTCTGCTGACAAGTCCAGAGAAATGCCCTGTTTTAAGATATGGAAGAACAATAATTATGCCTGCATTGCTTGGAAAGAGTCAAAACATCAGTGTGGGGTAATAAAGAGTCTCTGTTTTTGGTTTACTTTGTTACCCCCAATTTACATAAAGTGTGCACACTGTGGAATGTCAGTGCTGCAATTTATGGAATTTAACTCCATCCCTCCTCTTATCTGTTGAATTCCTCGTAGGAATGATTTTGTGTCATATTGAATAATGAAGTTTTCTACTTCCAAAACAAACTGTTTCTGGTCCATGGTGTTGGATTACATCTGTATCTCTGACGTGCTGATGATTTCTGGCTCTGTGCCACTGAAAGTGATGCAATTTTGATTCAAAGTGATGCGATTTAAGATCTGGAGCAAGAACACAATGTTTTATGTTGAAATGACCGGACGCTTTGTTTGTTTTTTGTGTCTGTTTGCCTGTTTGGCACGACCTGCTCCGCAGAGTTCCGCGGCACAGGCGTTGTGGATTGAATGACCCTGTTCTTTTTTTTATACACACACACACACACTGATTACAACCAAATAGATCACAGGTGAGGATGGTTAGACATTCAAACACATTTGTGTTCACTTTTCTGCATTTATCAGGCCAAAACCACCAGAGTTGCGTAAACTTCTCAACAGGGTTTATTTTTGAAGTTTCTGTTGTCATTATGATTTTAAAAGAGCAACTTTTTTTTTCAATAAATGTCCTCACCTACCACTAACCATGAGTGATAGAAATGATTTTGTGTTATCCTTCATATTCTCTGAGAAAAGGCCAAAAAATCCAAAATTATGCCGGGGGGGACTTTCAGGCACAACTGTGTATACACTTTTCATGTAATTTTGACTTACTTTCCCCAAATTTTGACCCTTTTTACCTTAAAATTTTGGCTTTATTCTCTCACAATTCAGCCAAGTTTACATTTTTATCTAACAGGTAGAAATGCGCTTCCATGTTTACTGAGAATGGTCTCAAAGAGAGGTAATATCCAGCTGTTTTTTCTGGGACTAAATGTCTTGTTGATGCCACATGTCAGCGGAGAATGAACAGACTGGTTGGAGATGATAGAGAAACAACTGGAACTCAAATAACGACTGGTTACAACCAAGATATGCAGAAGATCATCTCTACACATACAACACGTCCAACCTTGAAGCAGAAGAGCTGCAGCAGCAGAAGAGCACACCTACTGGGTGACCCTCCTGTCAGCTAAGGCTACTAGACTACGATTCTGAGTCTGGATTTGTGCTCCACATCCAGTTGGTCGACTTTCATGTTGTTACCTGGAGGAAACAACATGAAAACATGGATCCACCTTTACTTGGATCAACTCCTCAGCTGTTGCTGATGTAATGGTGTGGGGGGAGTTTCTTGGGTCACTGTGGACCCTTTAGAACCAACTGAGCCTAGTTAAAAATCCACAGTCTAACTGAGTATTGTTGCTGACCATGTCCAGCCCTTTATGAGCTCAGTGTACCATCCTCTGATTGGAAAATTCCCTCAGGAAAATGCTCTATGTCACCTGATCATGAGTTCCCTGTTCTCCAACAGCCTCCACAGTCACCAGATCTCAGTCTGATAGAGCTCCTTTGGGATTTGGAGAAATGGAAAATTCTAATCATGGAACAATTAGATACTAGGAGGTTTTGCTCCATATTGACATGATAGCCTCACACAGTTGCTGCAGATTTGTGGTCTGAACATCCGTGATAAGAATATTAAACATCACAACAAACCGGCTTCATGTATACGTTTAACCAAACTGTTTATGTAAAGCTCTGGAAGGTGTTGGAATCATTAATTAAAAACTACTGGACTGTATCATCAACACATCTCTGCGGTAGGATTGTAAGCTGTGTGCTGCTCATTAACAGTGCCCGTACCTAATGTGCATTTTGTTGACAGCCTACGACAAGCAGTGTTACAGCATCAGTCAGGCAAACAAACAGGAAAGCGAGTAGCTGAGCGACCACAAACACATCTCAGGAGTGACTTAACAAAGCTCCATAATGAAGGCAAGTGAAGCCAGATGAAGCAGCCCCTCATTGAGAGCGTGTCCCTGGATTATATCCTCGCTTACTGGGAAGCATTTAATTTCTCCTTCCGGCGCTGTGACACTTCAATCTTTTCCCCGTAATTACACATTATTAATGTTATGTAATTTGGCAGGACAGAGCTTTGGATACAGTGACACAGTTATTGACATTAGCTGGCGATGCTTCTGTTCCTATGGCTTCGATGAAAAGGCCATGCCTAATTATGGTCCGATTAGGGGTTTTATCTCCGAGGCTGAGTGTGCTGCTGCTGACAGCACTCAGACACAACTCCACACTCACTGTGTGTGTGTGTGTGACTATATTAAGGCTTGTAATGGTTGTAAAGTAATACATCACTTTCACTGTGTTTTGTACAGTAGATACATAATTTATAAATGTCTTTTTTCAATTTGTTATCTGACAGCTGAAGAACACTCACATTGTGATTGATGTCCGCATGATGTCAGTGGGATTTCAGCACAAACTACAGGAGCTTTATCTTCATTATTTTTAGTTTTTCATGGAGACAAAGACATAAACTTCATGGTCTTACACTTTGATTATACAGTAGATAAAAAGCTTGTCATGCTCAGGTGTACTGACAGGTGACACTCAAAGGGATGAACACATTCGAACATGCTTTTTTTTCCCTTAAATTTATTTATGGATATAGATAAAGATGGAGAGACACATAGAGAAACAAAATGAGCTCTCATTTTATGTTTGGATACAATACATTTTAAGATCAGTTCAAAAATTGCACAAATTTACATTTTGCACTGTTGGATCAAGTAAAGTTTCAGAAAGCAAAAATGGGTTTGTTTATTCTTGAAGTGAGTGTTTTCAGGAGGTTAGTGAGAATGCTGCTCCAAATGGTGAAGATGCTTCATGTTTGGCATCCACTGTCTGGAACAAGCGGCAACCTCTGGTCTGAAAAAATGAGACAACGCGGAAGTGCTAAAAAGCTGCTGTTCCTCTAGTGACCGCTTGAGGCTGGCTCCAGAAGCACCAGAATTAGCGTATTTAAAGCCTGGTACAAACTCTGTCTCCCGTCTGGATCGCTAATTTCGCTAACGGCACACACTGTGAGGGGGGTGAATTTTTTTCTAACTCGGCCGTTTGGAAGATATTAGGACTAAGAGCTTACCCAATCAGAGCCACAGCTCAGATCACGTGACTGACGGGCGCCCAATAGCTGTGAGTTTGGGGGCCGCGCCCATCGTTTAGCCTCAAAACAGAGCTGCAGTAACAGACGGGTGACGTCACGGAGACTACGTCCATGTTGCAAACCTCCCTCTCCATCCTACACCCCATAATGTTCTCATGTGATTTAGATCAGGGAAGCAGGATGCTCCAAAAGAGTGAGATTATTCCTCTGGAAGAAGAAGTCCTTTGTCAGGCAGTTAGCATTGTGAACTGCAACATTGTCTTGTTGAAAACCCAGTCATTACCACAGAGACCAGGGCCTACAGTCATAAAGGACGCCCCCTGTAACATCTCCACATAACCAGCTGCTGTTTGACGCCCCCAAACAACCGTCAGCTCCGTTGTTCCGTTGAAGGAAAAAGCAGATCATGATGCTCCCCCTCCACTGTGCCGCTTAGAAAGCATCTCAGTGGGATCTCCTTGTTATGACAGTAACCTTGGACACCATCAGGACCGTCAAGGTTAAATTTTTTCTCCTCAAATCAAATTTTCTTCCACCTTTCGATGTCCTGCGATGCTCTCTGTCAAAGTCCAAACAGGCAATTTAGTGGAGGGAGGTGAAGCTTTTGAAGAGATATTCTTAAAGTTCTTCTCTATAAGACATCGTCTGATGGTTACTGGGCTGCAGTCTGCTCCAAGAACAGCCTAAATTTGGGGTTCAGGATCATCCTGTGTCTTTATTAACAGCCAGTCAGATCCTTGGGCTCAGCGCTGGTGAAACACTTTGGGGTCTACCACTTAACTTTTTTTGTTCCATACCTCTCAGGATCTTTGACAAAAAATTCAAAATGTCTGTCTTACTATGGCCAACCTCAGCAGTGATAACATTACTTTGTGAGAGGTCTTTGTGCAACTCAAAGCTTTTTAGCCTTTGCCATCAGGACATCAAGACAGCGTGAATACCTGACAGAAAGTGGCGTTCAATCCTCATTTTTCTGCAGATCTTGTTAAAGGCTGTGCTCTTAAACTTTTGATCAGCTGATGAACAGAGTATTTACCTTTAATTATTTTATTTATCTTATTTCTTTGCAATTCATAGCTTTCTCATTTTTCCCCCAATCCCATTTTTCCCTCTTGCATTTTAAAACTCAACTAAGAACCATTTTAAGATCCAACAGAGAAAAATATAAATTTGTGCAATTTTTCAACAGCCCTTTTTGATCAGGAGTGTATGTAAGAGAATCTGACAATAAGGTCAGAAAACAAATACTTGATTAGCCTCTTCAATAAAAAGCACTCTTTCTTCTAGAAACACAAGTCTTTGTGATTCTTTTACTTATTTTTAAGAGAAAATCAGATCATGAATTTGATTCATCATTTCTCTAACTAGGAATTTTTCCTGGAATTTGTAGGTGTATGTGGCTTGTATTAAGTCTAATTATACACATTTGTGAGAAATTGGACCACAACATGAAGTGCTATGTTCAAAGAAGGTGATGGAATTGTTCAACTGCAATGTCCTCCCCTCATATCTGAGACTGTATTCACCTCATCTGGCTTTATTTTGTGTAGTTTAAAACACACCCTGTAGCTTCATCTTTAGCCAAGAATAAGCTTCTTTTAAACAATATGACTGACTGATTTCTGATACATTACCACATTGTGTGTAATAATCTGAAACATGTCAGCTGCTGTATTTCAGTGATATGAAGTCATCAGACAGAAACCGTGGCTGCTTTTTCCAGAGTAAGTGTTGGGTGAATAAAGAGGCAACGAGCTCTGAGCAAGATTGAAAAACCAAAAAGCTGCTTTCCTGAGAGCGAGAACTGAAGGATAACTGGGATGTAGCGGATGCACCAAAACAAAAATAAACATGCTCATTGCTGCAAGGAGTCTTTGAGCAGCTATTTCTGAAAATGGAGTGTGGAAATAAGATATCAAGCACTGTACGATGGCATGAAAAAAAGAAGATGCAGAGTATGTCAAAGGTTATCCATATATCTTTTTAAATTAACGGTGCACTGTTATTCCAGAGCCGTAGTTGGCTGGGAAACAACTCATCATCCAACACTTGAGAGCGTCTAAACATGCCTGTGAACTGCAGGAGCAGGGCGGCATGAAATCAGCCACTCTATGTGTAAATGGACTGTCGGATTCACAGGTGACTGGACGCTGCTGTCATTCTGAAAGGAGGAAACACAAAACAGAAACCTCCCCTGACTCCCAACAGAAGTACTTACCTGGCTTTGTTTCTGTGTGTGAGCGATTCCAGCAGCGTGTCCCAAAAGTTCAGATACTTTACTGAGCAGGAAGTTCGACTTTGAGGTGTGAAAAGCATGACTACAGCCAGGTTTGTGCAGTCTGTGTTCCTTCTCAACTGTCCTCTTAGACTAAAATAATAATAGTAATAATAATAATAATAATAATAATAATTAAAGAGAAGATAAAGCATATTCAATAGCAGAAGCACCATCACTGAACCAAAGCTTATTCAGCCCTCACTCTTCCTCAGCTCTTCTCAAATCTTCTTTTCCAGACAGCTTTGCACAGAGACATATGTTTGTGACACATCAATCAACAGCACATTTGTTCCTCCGTAGTGAGGGTAAACACAACACATACTGCTTTGAGTAACCTTTAATAAGACTGAAGGGCTGCGCCTTTGCACTGACATTTATTTATCACACACACACGCTCTCTCCACACACACACACACGTTGGAAAACAGACAGCATGAAAGTGTCACAAAAGCCCCATTTCCATCAAGAAGTTCAGTCCGGTTTGTCTCAGTACAGCACTCGTTGTGGTGTTTCCTTTGACTAAAACCAGGACAGGTCCCCCAATTTACTGACCTGGACCATCCCACTTTTAAGTACCCTTCTGTGAGGGTGCCAGACATGGTGATCCAACCCTAGACCTAAACTATCACATTCACACTATCAGGATCTAAAGCTTCACTTAACATGTTTATAGAATCATTCCAGCATCATTTCTTGTTTATTTTAAAGTGCACACCACTGTATGTTATTCATAACTGAACCGTCTGCTGTATATGCAGACAAAGAACGATGCATGGATTTTGCATAATTGGAAAGTAAACCAAAACTAGGAGATTTTTTTTGTCCGCCAACAGGCAAATGAAGAGTTATTTTGATTTGCATTTCAAATGGTGAAATCTTAATATCAACTTTTGATGATATTATGGACTGTAGAAAATGAAATGTCTAAATTCCTACAATAAAATGTTGAGCAACTTTGGGCCTCATTCACGAATAAATGCGTAGAAACGTTCTTACTCCCCGCACGAAATGAGCAAATACGCAAAATCACCGTCGGATTCATGACACATGCGCACCAGCCTTTTTTGTTCGCTCCAGCGTGCATATATTAGTGAATCAGAATCGTTCTAAATCCACAGGCGCGTTCCCGCATCGTGAAGTTAGCATCAACCACGCCTCAATTTATCTATATAAGGACATCTGTTCAGAGGTTCAGAAGGATGAGCAGTTTTCCTTTAGGTCCGTGTTGTCAGTTCGTTCTCTCGGTGTCTCACCGGAGACTCGTCTGCAGACGCGCGTCCTGACCGGTGAGGAGATAAATGATCAGCTGATTCTCCTTGGTGCTGTGAGGGAGGTCGTACCGTGCACCCATAACACAAACAGCTGAAACAGCTGCTGGATATTTTTATGCAAACTGGTAGAAAAATCTGAGTGAACAGCTGAGCTGTGTGTGTGTCATTTGCTCAGAAAATGTTTAAAATCACAAGAAGACGCAAATTATTTTACGTCTACATTCAGTTTGCACAACTTTATGAAACTGTTTGTCAGAGCAGTCGACGATTTAATCAACATAAAATAATGTGACATTTTGATATGCACATTATCATATATTTAATCTAAACTAAGTATTTAATTTAAGATTTAATATTATAAGCATGATGAGGACGAAAATGTGTCAGTTTCATGGTTATTTAATATATTTAGCCAATGCACAGTTTTTTTTAATGAATTCTATTTAAAACTTTTTTCTTTTACTGAAAGTAGTTTTAAAATGTTATGTTTTTAGTTAAAAAGAGTCTGTGTTTTAGGTTATATAGACAGCTGATCATTCATTATTTGTGCGAACGCATGGTCTGAGGAGGTTCTAAATTTGTTCACAAAGTAAGAAGAAATTCAGGTAAGAAAACTTTGATGAATCACAGGTTTGTGCGTCAAACGTTCGTACGCATGATTTAGGCAAGAATTTGTGCGTACGAACGTTTTGTGAATGAGGCCCATTGTTCTTAAACCACTTGCTCACACAGTTGTTGACAAAGTGGTGAACCTGGCCCCATGTTTGCTTGTGAACGACTGAGCCTTTCAGTGATGCTCCTTTTACAGTTGTGCCTAAAGGTTTACACCCCCTCCAGTGGAATTTTCTGTTTTTTTGGCCTTTTCTCAGAAAATATGAATAGTAACCCAAAAACCTTTCTGTCAGAGGTTGGGTGAAGACATTTATTTACAAACAACTGTGTTTACCCTTTTTCAATCATAATGACAACAAAAACTTCACAAATGACCCTGTTTATTTGTTTATACACACACACTGACTATTAGCAAATAGATCACAGGTGAGGATGGTTACTTTTAATAGACATTCACACACATATGTGTTAACTTTTGTGCATTTATCAGGCCAAAACCACCGGAGTTGTGTAAACTTCTTAACAGGGTCATTTTTGAAGTTTCTGTTGTCATTATGATATAAAAAGAGGAAACTATTTTATTTTATTTCATTTTTTTTTTTTTTTTGTTCAATAAATGTCTTCACCCAACCACTAACCATGAGTGATAGAAAGAATTTTGTGTTATCATTCATGTTTTTCTGAGAAAAGGCCCAAAAATCTGAAATTCTCCTGGGGGGGTGTAAACTTTTGGGCACAACTGTATACCTAATCATGACACTCACTTGTTTTCAATGAACCTGTTCACCCGTGGAATGATCCAAACAGGCATTCTTTCAGCATTGTGTAAAAATAATATCTTATAAACAGGATCACTGTGTTCTGTTCAAATGTCTGAAACAGGTTCTGAAGAAATGTTAAAAAAACCCTTTTGATTAGTTTCAGATATTAATCCTACATTTTGAGAAAGTCCACAAGTAAATGTAACACAATTACTTTCATAAACATTTGAAGAAAGATGTTTAAAAATAGATGTGCATGATTGTATTCTTACATTAAGTGCAAGAGAAATTTAATACTTAAGCACAGATTTCTGTGTGAGCAACACAAACACATCAAGAGTCGGAAATAGATAGTGGTCTATCGAGTTTTCTCTCCTATTAAATGGTTGTTGAAAACAGGATAGTCCATCATTGAGGGGCTCCATGTGCAGCCTTTTATATTTGCTCTTTGTTATTGACCACACAATCAATAGAGCTTTCCTATAGCAGAGCTGGTAATATTACTCAATTTTCGCAGTTAGGTATATTATTCCCGTAAGAGCCTATCCATCGATCCGACCACACACAGACCTCATACTGTGAAGGTCTCAGCTTTGGGTCTAGTATAAGGACTAAAATACAACCCAGTGAAGAGAAATCTGCTGATATTCAGACTTCACTTCATGTGGTTCTCATCAGCTTTTGGTATCCTCTGTTTGCGAAAAGTGATCAAAACCAGAAAAACATTGAAAAAAACCTGAAAACCTTGTGATTCAGATCAGTTTGAAATAAGACCAAACTTAATGCAAAATAATGAATAAAACTCAACACCGCAGGGTTTTTCCATTTCATTTCTTTATTACAAAATCCAAAGACAGCTTCATGTCAAACAACAAAGGGAATGTCACCTCATTTGATTTGCTGTAATTAGTCAATTCAGTTGCAGGAAGAAACAATAAATGGTCTCTAAAATCTTTTGTGTATTCATATTTTTGGGTTTGATTTGATGAATAGCGTTTGCTAAATGTCACTTTATTTTGAAGGCTGTCAACAACTCATTATCTAAATTGCGATTAAACACAAAGTTCCCGAAGTTAATGGAAATCAATAACACTCAGTGCTTTTCAACCACTTTCACTTCTCTTCTTGGAACCTCATGGCTCCTGTGGCTCATTGCTGTCTGCTTTTCCACCGAAGACTAAAGTCCCATGAAGGATATTCAGCTTTTGCTGGTTTTGATCCTGATTTATTTCACTGATGAATTTGTTGACATCTGAAAGGAGAAACAAGTCAGAGGCAAAGATGTTTCAGAAAGTCATCATCCTTTTTGGAATGACTTAAACTAAACACAAGTCACTCTCTGCAGACTTCATAATTAAGACCACAGCATTTTGGCTTAGAGAACCACTGGATTGACAAACATTGACAGGATGCATCCTTCTCAAATGACTCTATAAAGATGACAGTAAGTATATGTTTTAACAAGTATAAAAATGTACACCACAAACCAAAATAGGATGTATTTCCAAGGACTTCTTCTTTGTTCCAACAGCTGTTGAAAAATGGATATCCGTGTTCTTCTGATGGTCTCTAGTTTACACGGCCACTCTTAAAAATCATATATTTGATTTATGTGGATATACAATTTATGACAGCATGGTTTAAATTTTTTTTTATAATAGTTCTGTTTAGTTACCAATGTCTAGTAATCACTGCTTAATGCCACAGCAGGAGTTTCAGCATGGTTGCTTTCCTTATGCCATAAAATAGCATGCACATTTTCATCACTAGCACATCTCTCCAGTGTTTGTGTTTCTTCACTGGTTACCAATAAAATGTTGAATAAAATTTAAAACTCTTTATCTGACTTACAAATCTCTGAATAGATGAACCATTTCATTTTAAAGAGCTCATCACATCAAATTACCCCTCCAGATTTCTGAGCTCCTAGCATGCTGCCTGCTCGTCATACCAACAGTCTCTCAAAAGCCTTGTTTCCACCAAGCGTATCGGTTCGATTCTTCTCAGTACCGCACGCATTTTGTGGCGTTTCCATAGACTAAAACCGGGACAGGTGCCCTAATACGCGACCCGTACCAAACTGTACTGATCCGTACCAGACTGCCTGGTGGAAACGAGGCTAAAGTAGTATGGGAGGTCGAGCCTTGAGTTATACAGGTCATGTTCTTTGGAATCTACCAGGTCAGTGTCCAGGAGAGTGACACTCTCTTTACTTTAAAAGCTGCTTCAAAATTTCACATTTGATAAAGCTTAAAGTTAAAACCGGATCAAGTCTGGGCTTTTAGTTATGCTGCTATAGGCTTAGACAAACACACTGAGCTCCTGTTTCCCTCTCTCCTCCATCTAACTTTAAATGTTAAGACCCATTAAAGTTACAGACCATAGATCTTTCTGGAGTCCTGAGCTCTCTCGTCTCAGTGGTTCGTCCAGATCACTGCTGTAGAAGACCTGCTGCTGGGGACCTGACAGAATTCAACTGCTGCGTCTTTTAACAGTCCCTTTTTGCTCCCTCTAACCCAAACATAGTCTGAGAGATGTCTTCTTAACATCAGTCTGGTCAGCTGCACCTGCCTGTTTAGCTTGTAGGTGGTAGCACAAACTCAAGGTGCGTCAGTGATATTTTAAAACCATTTAAGACATCATATGGTACTTCGAAGTTGTCGCTTATAAAGTGAAAAGTGTCATTCAAAAGCTCAGTGGTGTAGTTACTTTCCTGCTCAGAGGCAGCAGGAACAAGTGGTGAGGGGGAGGATGGCTCTCTTCATCACATCGACAAGTGGTATTTGAAACTTGATGTACTCCAGAGGTAACTCCATTCACGCTGACACTATAAGTTAAAAACTTTGGTCTTGTCAAGATAACTATCTGGCAGAGTTCGGGGCTGAACTTGCTGTTTAAAAATATTTGTTCTTCAACTTTTTTCTGCTTGAAGGTTTGTTTCTTTTGCTGCAGCTATGGAGTAAGCCGAGGGTTAAACCAATGAAAAGGTTGAAACTTGACTGCATTTGATGAAATGTGTTCCTTCAGGATTATGAACACAAACCCCTGGTGGGATGTGTAAACCTCAGGTTTGTATGGATTTAGCACAAGGACACACAAGCAAACACATCAACATTGTAACATTGGTGGAATTTACAGCCTGTTTGTTTGTTGTTATTCTGCTGATTGACAGCTGATGAGACAAAGACCATGAGATGTAGACATAAAGATTTCTATCTAGCAAACATGACAGTAATCAATTCCGGACATCTTTATGGCTGTGGAGAGGACGTGCATGGAAGACATCTGTAGGAAAACACACTGTGTGTCCACAACAAACACTGAGTGTCAACAGAGGATTTGCAAGAAATATCTCACATGACATATTCAATTTGAAATTTCAATCTTTTTTTTTCTAAATCAGTGTAAATTTATAGTTTGTCTGTCTGTCATTTGGGCATCATTGTTGTCAAACCTTATTTTAGACATTTTGCTCATTACTGTCTTAAACCAGGCATCGCCAATAAGTGGTGCACATGATGGATCCAGACCTGATGTTTAAGGGGGTCAGATTTTTTCCTCCGTTTTTTTTAACATGGGCTTCTTATGGTTCCTGTGGCTCATGTGACTTAATGTAGCAATGCTGTGCAGATTTTCAAACCTCTACATATTCATATGCTGTTGAAAGTGAGGGGGGTTTGTGGAGTTGGGGGGGCTTAAAGAGACAGCAGCTAGAATGAGGTGTTTCACAAATTCCCCTTTCCCATCAAAATGGTCCCAGCGCTAGTTCTAGACCACTGCCTGACTTAGCACCGGTTCTTTGTGTTCCCACCAACAACGAAGCACTGACTCCAGGAGCTAAAAACTTGTGTTTCACAAGCAACAACTCTTTGCTGAGCATGAGCAAAACACTGACTACATCAGAGGCTGGAGGTGGGGTTACTGTTGTTGGAGTTTCTTCTTTTAAAACCTGAAATTCTGGCAAATTTAAATCAGCAATGTGGTACCTCTCTAATAGATTAGGCCTAAACCTTGTCCTTTTATTTAGCCAAATGATATGGTTTATTTATGTTACTTATTTACATGACGTATCACACACAGCAGTTTTGCACACAGACATAAAGTGCGAGTAAACTAACACAGAGATGAGCAGACAGCAGGAAAAACAATGTCACAACCACAACAAGAAATGCAGAAATAAATACAGATGTAATCTTTTTCTTTACACTGCAAAAACTGAAATCTAAGCAAGTCATTATGTCTTATTTTTAGTAACATTTATCTTATTTTTCTTGATTTGAGCCACATACACCAGACAGGGTCATAAAAATGTCTTATTTTAAGTTTTTTAAAGACAAAAATGAGGTTTAAATTGCTTGTAACAAGTAAAGACATCTGCCAATGGGATAAGATAAAAGTTTCTTGTATCAAGACATCTGTCTAATTTCAAGACACTTTACGACAAATTTCTCTTATCCCATTGGCAGATTTTATTTTACTTGTTACAAGCAACTTAAACCTCATTTTTGTAATAATACATAAGATAAATGTTGCTAAAAAATAAGATGTAATGACTTGCTTAGATTTCAGTTTTTGCAGTGTAAGTGCTCACAGGACCATCTAACTAAATATAACACCACTGTAAACAGTGTTCCACTCGCCCACAACAGCTTCAGTTGCCAACCCCTGAAAGCTGGAAACCAAGGGAAAACATTGAAACTAAAGCTGTTTTTCAACAATGTAATTATAGTTTGAATTATTATGTGGAGAGAGAGAGAATCGGAATCACATGGCAGGCTCCGTTTTTTGTGTTTGTTTTTTAAGGTTTTTTTAAAGAGATTTTTAGAGCTAAAAGCGCTGTCACAGTGGCATATTGATGTGACTCCAACTTGACCCCTTGCCGGTGAAAAACCAAACCAGTTCTTAGGAGGAACGGGATTAGAGCCAACTAAGCAATGGCATTGAATAAGAATTGGTGGGAAAAGGGGAAGACAGGATGGGATATGGGTTTTCTGAAGCATCAGTGAGAAAAAAATATGAATTTTTTTAGCCGTAAATCATGTTACGATACCACAGGGGCAGCAGAGGGACAGTTTGAAGCCTCCATAATACCTCACATGATGCTGATGAGTGAATCATGTCTTTCTACCAACATATTGGTAAGGAGCATGTTGAGACTTGAACACAGAGAAGTCACTGAATTGGACTAACACAGCAGAAAGAAATAAGTCAAACAAGTAGACCCAGCTTGATCCTAAACGAGGGTTCACAGAGAAACCAAAGCCGTATATCAAGACCAGACACGCTCACTTTATTACCATAGGCAGTTCAAACCAGTGTGCGTTATTTGATGAATACTGACAGCGAGAGTGTGAAGCGTAACTACGAGTCAAAGCATAAATCTCTGGAGCGATCATACCCGCTCAGATCTGAACCGAGAACACAGTAAATAAATGAACTAGAGCTCGACGTGATCCATTGATCCAACTCCTGACACAATCATTCACTGTCCAACAAAGTGCACATGCTCACATATCGCGTCTCTATTATCACATTTTCACTGACTCAGGAGTTACGACACATACAAAACATTCTGATAGAGCAATCGAACCTCACTGCACCCAAGAAAAGGGGTTAAATCAATGTTTCATCGCTTTGAGTCTTTTTTTTGCTTTAAATCTCATTTTCCTTTAACCTTGTATTTTGTTTGATTATTTCAGATCTCTTTTTCTAAGTCAATGATTATTTTGTCACCTTCTTTATTTGCAGCAATGCTGTGTCTGTTAAAGAACTTAATTAAAATTTGTATTGTAAGAGCATTATAAAAAAATGATATTTTTATTATTATGCAAGACATTATCTTCAAATTTACAACATGCTGTATTTAAACTTTCCAGACTTTTGTTTAAATACTTTTTTTCCCTTCAGGGTTTCTGGATCCTCAACAAAGGCCCCTGTCTTAGTTTTAAGTCAATATTTACCTGCATACATAGGTTTAAGTTGTATTTTCCTTCCACCATCTGCTGCATGTCTGCTGGATAAATATTATAAGAGGAAAGTTTTCTTATATATGCCTATGCGCAGTGGCATTAAACCTAAAAGGCTCTTTTTTTTTCTTTTTTCTCTTGAAGCCATTTTTTGGGGCTTCTTGTGCCTGCATGAGGGCAAAATCTACAGAGTGCAACCCAAACCACCAGGCCACCTGCACTCCTAAAAAAAGAAAAATGCTTAAAACACCATAGCATAGCAAAAGTTTATCTTCTGTGTTGGATATCAGAAAGAAAGAAAGAAAGAAAGAAAGAAGGAAAGAAAGATGGAAGAGGAAAGAAAAAAATGGAGATGGAGAATAACATGAATGGCATTCACCTTGTTCGGTGCAAAGAGTCAAGCTGCAGACTTTCACCATCAGGACTGCAAGTGACCTATAGAGACAACAGTAGGTGACCTTATTTTAGAATCAAAAACAGAAATGAATACAAATGAAAAAAATAAAAATAAAATAAACAAACAACAACACCCATGCCAAAGAATGATATAGACGGTATTTCTTTTTTTCTTTTAAATTCTAAATTATTTTCCATTTTTAATATGAAAAGTAACTCAATGTGTGCAAACATTAGTGTTAGCTGCAGGTTTGATGGGGATGAACTTTCTTTTCCATAAACCTTCTATTTATTCTCTTTGTTTGACAGTTTGTAAAAGAGTTCTTGTAGATATGATTAGATGTTCTGTAGTGCATCACTAGAACAGATGAATACTTTTAGTCTTCTTGATGTTTTAATACAGATAAATACACTTAACGGACACTTTATTAAGTTCACCAGTTCAACTGCTTATTAACTCAAATATCTGAACAGCCAATCATGTGACAGTACCTCTGGAACATTTAGTCATGTAGACATGGAGCTGAGGAAGTTCAAACTGAGCATCAAGATGGAGAAGAAGGTGTTTTAAGAGACTTTGAACATGGCGTGGTTGCCAACCATCTTGAGGGTTTGCAGCAATGATATATATAGAATGGACAGCGTGCTTCCGTCTGTCACCGTTCTACGTTTTTGAAGCCAAAAAACCCCGTTTCTCTAGCTGCCATTGTGCAGCCAGAGTCTGCGCAGTAGAGAATTTCTGGTGGAGCCAAGTAAAAAAGAGAAATAAAAATATTTATTTCTTCTTCTTCAGAAGGTTTAGTCTCCTTTTGGCTCTTTCCTAAAGTTTCTTATATCCCCGGTAAAAAATACTCACGAACGGCAGCTGTCAACTATCATAAAACGAAACTTATATTGCAGTTTTTAACGTCCAATAACTAATGAGAAAGTAACTTCTAAGAAAAAAAAACACCTGAACACCATGCAGCCAGATGACATCTTCATACTACCTTAGCGTAAAGATGAGAGAAACGTTTTTATGAGGTATCGTAATTTTTTAAAGTTTTCCCGGCTCATATCTGGAATACATGGGGAGGCGGGGCTTATGACCTATACTGCAGCCAGACACCAGGGGGCGGGGCATCTGCTGGAAGCTTCAGTTTGAGCCGAACGTCGTTACGTCCACTCATTATACAGTCTATGGTTTGCAGAGAATGGCCCCAAGAAATGAGCACATATCTAGTGAGCAGCAGTTTTCTGTTACTATATGCTTTGTGGATGTTAGAGGTCAGAGGTCAGAGGAGAATGGGCAGATTGGTTGGAAATGAACTCAGGAACTCAGAGCAACAGGTTACAATTAAAGTCTGCAGGAGATCATCTCTGAACACACAAGACGTCCAACCTTGAAGCAGAGGGACAGGAAACTGAGGCTACATTTCACACAGCCTCACCAAAACTGGACCATAGAGACCGAAAAACTCTGCCTGGTCTGATAAGTCTGGATTTCTGCTCCACATTCAGATGGTCGACTCAGGATTTCATTCTGCCCACCATGGACCCTTTAGTACCAACTGAGCCTGGTTTAAAGTCCACACTCTACCTGGGTATTGGTGCTGACCATGTCAACCCCTTTATGAGCTCAGTGTACCATCTTTTTAAGCTGTATGTATATAGCTATAAATGTACAGCCACATTAAACTACAACCAAATATATATATATATATATATATTTCTGTAAGATATGACTTCAGAGAGCATCCCCCTACCCCCTGGTTCCAGTGAGGAGTCCCTGTGGAGCAGAAACTGTTCGTTTTAAAGATGAAGGCAGAGATGAACGAGGGGAAAGTGAAGGAAAGTCTCAGTGCAGAGGAGAGATTTTCCAGAGTTTGGTATGCAAAATGTCATGTTTTATATTCTAGCATGCTTTTGTTTCACTCTTTTTTAATTTATTTTGATGATTACAGTTTATAATTTTTCCTGTTCATCTATTGTATGAAAGTTGTGTTTAATGACTGAGAAAAATGCATGTCACAGTTCAAAGAAATTTTCCAACAGACTAGGTCAGAATCGATAAAAAAAATGAAACAGTAAACAATGCTTGTGCAAGAGAGACAGTAAAGCATTTTACATTAACTGTGCTCTGGGACAGAGACTGTAAAAAAGCCAGTTACTGTTAGGGAAAGCTATTTGTCTTCAGACATCACTTCAAGACAGTTTCAGGGTCAAGACCTGAAATCCAAGAAAACTACACATTATTTGTATTTCATGCTTTTCTGCTCAATATTTGTAAAGCTTCACTGTTTTAGAATCTTAAATAAGAAACAGACTATATAGTAATTAAGTATTAGCATCATGCTGCATCCCTACAGTTAGGGAAGACAAACACAGTAAACCACTCTCTGATGTTTAATCAATACCTCACACCTCAGAGGGTCAATAATCAGGGCATTGGAGAATTTAAAGTGGTGATGTTCAGAATGAAAATACTTAAAGCTGTCCGTACTTCTGCAGGTCACCCTGGCAGTAAAGATAACAAGATCATCTCTTGTTGTGTGGATGAACTCAAAAAGATTGTCTCACATTACTTAAATTATTTATGTTCCAAAAAAAAAAACCTTACACTGTCTCATATTTTAAACAAATATTTTTTACTTCAATATTAGATATACTAGTGTGAAGAGGCTAGCTTTAATTTTTTATTGTTGATTTCAGGGATTCAATTCAGTTAAATTTACTTTTCCCCAGATTTATTTTCTTAGTGTAAGGACTGGGCTCTGACACTGGCTTTTTTTGTGACTTGTTCCAAACTTGTACCTGAATACTGAGGATCCTGCAAAATCTCAAAAATTATTCACTCGACTACTAGTACGAAACAAACAAAATTTTCAAAAGGTAAACTCATAATAAGATGTCTTCTGCTCCGTTTCTTTTACAAATAAAAAAAAAAAAAAAAAGTTCCGAAAGATCCATTATTCACAAAACAAGAATCATCCATGTCTGTCTTCACAGAGGCAAAAGTTAAATGCACAGATGAGATTTCAGTTAATGTCACTTCCAAAGTGTCATTTCTTTTTGTGTCAAATTAAAGTTTCTTTTGTCACAGACTATCTGAAGGTTTTCCTTCACCTCTGATACATGAAACCCTCCGCTCCTGCAGGCCCCACACTTCTGTAAGAATACTGTAGTTTGCTCCTTTGCTGTGTCTGATCAATAAATGAAAGTTATGGGTGCTCATGGCATGAACACAAACACAGGGAGCATCTAATACTTCAAAGAGATTCAACCTGTAAGCTCTTTTGTTCTGTTTCCTACACTTCAGCATTGGTGGCCACACAGTGTTGTGTTTGTGTGTTTGAGTGTGTATTTTTACACCCTACAGCCGTGGATTTGCTGTATGTTCTGTCTTATTTTGGTGGTGACACACTGTCAGGCCTCAGGGTTTCACTTTCTGCTGAGACGTCTCAGTGAAATCCAGCATCTTTTTGAGCTCTCCGTGCACATGAGCATCATTAGAAACAGAATTAGCCGATCCACTGAACAGTGTGAGGCTGCTCACTGGGGGAAATGCAGCTTGTAAAGCAGCGGTTTTGTTGCAAAACAGTTTGCTGATGATTGTCAGCCAATGTGCGTGTGTCACTTCTTTGAACGGCACCGTCCATGTCTCAATCTTACTTTTCATGTTTGTGCATTCATTCCTCAACAAGCAGCCTGACAGCATCCACTCTCCTTATTTCCCTCAGAGGGTCCTGCTGCTGCACGCTTGAAGAATCACCTTGCGCTGTGAAAACAGTAACCCAGGTGAACTTGTCTGTCAGTCAGAAAAATAGACTCTTAGGAGATATTACGCTTCTATACCTGGCTGCTCATTGACTTGGAGCTGTCAGTCTGGATCCAGCTGCTTCGCATTTCATCCCAATTTATCACTGAGGCACTCAGCCGCGCTCTCACATGAATAGACTGTTCTTCTCTTAACTGATGGAGACAAGGAGATGATAATATCTGGGTGTTTACGGTGGGATTAAAAAGATTTCTCCATCAAATCAAAAGAATAACGTCTGTGGTTTCTTTGTGACTGTTTTAATGTGTAGAAGTCATCAGTTCCTGAGAGAGGACATTATGATGGGTGTTTACAGACATTTCAGTGTTTGTTACATCTTTGTTAGCTGTATGTTTGCACAACTGCATTTTTGCCTACGGCACCTAGGAAGCCATTCACATGATGTCCTTCAGCCTCACATTTCTGCTGAGGTATGGGACCAAATTAAAGGTTAAAAAATAAACAAGTTAGACAAACACAAACCAACAGAGGCCAAGCTACAAGTCAATCTTATGTCAATCTTTTAGCATTCATAACTGTAACTTTCAAAATCACACATAAACATAGACACATGTTCAAAGCCCTGGAAAATAAAACCAATGCAGAAGTGAGTGCCCCCTTTGGACTGGCTATAAATCTCTAATTTATCGCAAACAAGAAGCAACCTCTGTTCCTAACCCTCTTAGCACCAAAGTGACAAAATTGCGGCAAGTGATATTGTTAAATTTAACAAGCTATAGCTGCAAATATGGTGCCTTATGTAGTTAGTACTTTACACCAGGAGATAGTGGACATCTGCAACTCCAGTGTGAGCAATATTTGTGGGCTTGTCGCTAATAGAGTAGGATGTTTTATAAAGTGAAAATAAAAACAGAATGCAATGGTTTTCAAATCATGTTTAACCATAATTCACTTGAATACACAACAAAGACAAGATATTGATTGTTCAACTTATATAAACTTTGTTTTTGTGTTTTTTTGTGTTTTTTTTTTTTTTAAATATTCATTCATTTTGGGTTTGATGTCTGCAACACGTTCCTGTGTCTGCAACAGGGGAAGAAAAAGACTTGGAAAGTTGAGGAGTACTGAAAAAGCACCTGTTTGGAACATTCCACAGGTGAACAGGTTTATTGGAAACAGGTGAGTGTCATGATTGGGTATAAAAGAAGCATCCCCAAAAGGCTCAGACCTTCGTAAGCACAGATGGAGCCAGGTTCACCACTTTGTCAACAACTACATCAAAAAAATATTCCAATAGTTTGATACCAATGTTTCTCAACGTTCTGTTGCAATAATTTAGAGGTTTCGTCATTGACAATCCATAATATTATCAAAAGGTTCAAAGTATCTGGAGAAATCTCTGCCTGTAAGCAGCAAAGCCCAAAACCAACACTAAATGTGACAACTCTGTGACCTTTGACCCCTCAGGCAACAATGCATTGAAAACTGACAACACTGATATTAGCATGTGGGCTCATGAATACTTCAGGAAACGGTTGTCAGTTCATCCACATGTGACGGTTCAAACTCTACACTGATAAACATTTTCTGGTAGCTCTACTTAAGAAAATTAAGGCAACTTTTTGAATCATTTATTCATGTCACCAAGGCAAGATTGCTTTTTGTCTATGCACCTTTTTTTCACGAGAAAAATAAAAGAAAAGTGAAATTAATTTTGTTAAGTAGATTAAGCAAAATTGAATTTTATAATAAATCCCTCCATTTTCCAATGTGGTAAATACACTTTGCAGGTCAAACCAACTCTTTTTTTTCTTTTTTTTCATGCCTATTAAACAAAACTAGTCTTTGTATAAGTTACTTAATCTTTTGATATTTTTAATGAAGTTTTGAGTAAAATCAGCTTAATAATATCATTAACATGAAGTATGAGAGGTTGCCAGATCACACTGTTGGGATTAGCCCATCTACCTCATGTAATATAGACAGCAGGTCCACACTGGCACGAATGGCCAGCATACACAGCTTGTGCCACCCGTGTGACTCATCCATGTACAGCAGACTCTAATGTCCACTGTGTGCCCTCTTCTCTCATGGTAACAAGGTATGGTAAGGAATTAAGTTGAGTTTCTGATTCCAGAAATACCAAATGAAACAGTAAAGATGACGAAATTATTCCTTGTTGTGTGGACGAACTCTTTTAAGATGTCAGCTGTAAAAATTTTTAAGTTTTTGAAGAATGTACAGAGCTTAAGCTTCAGAAAAGTAGCCAATGCACCATCCAGATGGAGTTTAGAGAGATGTTGCTTAACAGACTTCAGTTTGGTTTGTGACCTTGACAGAAAATGTAAATGTACCCATCATTTAGGGCGTGATTCATGTCAGTGCCATAATTAATACATTGTCAGATGAAAGCTGGGGGCTGTATGAAAATGGACTTCATACCACCAACACCAACTGAATCTGCCACAAAAAGCCACAGACTCCACAGTGATACGGATTCATTTTTCACCCTGTGTGACTTGTTCGAGGTTGGGCATAAAAGGTCTAGAGTACCGTTTAGAAAATGAAATGGGTAAATTTTCACAAACAATAGCAGACAGAGACAGAAAGCATTTTCTGCAGGTAAATCTACAGCTGAGGCTGTCACATCCAGAAAATGTATGCCTCCCCAATCCATCGCTGAAGAAGCTACTCAGATGATTACCTGCAGCAGATGGTATCATACTTCTGCACACAGACACACAGAAACACTGTCACAGGCTTTTATTTTACCTGGAATCACCCCGTCCCAGACTGCCAGCATTTTACTGCAAAATCATGCTGACAGATTGGACACCTGGGTATAATGAATGCATTCGAGCTACATTTGATTCATTTTGAGAATTCTGTCCAGCAGAATATGTCAGAACACAATGTAAAATGATGATGAAAGATAGAAAAGACGACTCATTAAATGTTGACACTGCAATTGCTGTCATATTTTTTTTTTTACAAAATGCTCGTTTTAGATTTAATGTTTCAACAAAAAGCCATTTCAAAGCAGTTCTCCTTTCTGATAACTGACCCAGCAAAGCTTGTTTTTTTTTTTTTTTTTTTTTTTTTTTTTCAATTTAAAAAGCTGTTGTTTTCTCAAATTTAGGTCCCAGTAATTGCAGGGATACCAGAAATTTAGTTTCTTTTTTTTTTGGTTCATACCTGTGACTATAGATGCCATGACAGTTGGCTTGAACTGAGGACTTCATTAAGAAATTGCGCCCCCTGGTGACTGCCTGCAGTAAAGGTCAAAATCTCTGTGTCCTCCTCCGTTCCAGATGAGAGGTGGTAAAACAAAAAAAAAATCATTTCACCTCTCAGAAATGTTTCTCACATCTTTACGCTGCGGTGGTATGGAGATGTTATTTGGCTGCTTTGTGTTCAGGTCCTCTTTTTTCTGAGGAGTTGGTTTTTCATTAGTTGTTAGATGTTAAAAACAGGGTTATAAGTTTCATTTTACGACAATTGACAGCTGCTGTTTGTATGAAAAGGCTTTAAGAAACTCTGGGCACACTTTTTTCATGATAGAATAAAAGTTTATAAATGATATATGCAGTGTTGTTTCATTTTTGGTTTTGTTGTCTTTTTTTGCCTCTCAAAGTCATTATTTATTGGTTTCTCAAGAAAAACAAGTAATTAATAAACTACATTGAAATTTGGGGTCTTTGGGGTCTTTTGTTTGTTTTTCGTTGTTTAGACTACAAGAAAAGTCTTATTGGACTTTTATGTTGAAGGTTTTTTTTGTTTGTTTTTATTTTTTTATTTTAATTAGATTGTTTACTTTTCTCTGTGCACTAAAGGATAACAGAGTTTTGAGTTTAAAGTTGCATTTAATTTCTTTTCTTTTTTTCATTTCATATTTTGATTTTTTGCTGCAATAGCATCTCTTCTAATATATAAAGACTAATAAATATACATGTGTGTTCTCCCCTCTGTTTCCAGTGTGTTGTTTGTTCCCTGGTGCTGCCTCCCTGTGGGTTCACCTTGCCTGCCCCTTTTTGGATTTGTTAGCAAGCAGACTGATAACCTGAGAACCGTCCATCTTTGTCTCTTACCCCACATGCTCTGCTTTTGAGGTCCAGTTCTCTTTTAATTCAGTCAGGTATAGTTACATGTGCCACAGCTGTGTTAACCCTTCAACCAGCCCACCAAGAAAAAAAAAGGAATAGAAACACTTTTTACTTGCATTTCTTCGCAATAGGTGAATAGTAACCATAATCTTTCTCTGTTTTTTTTTTAGCAAACCATTTAGTTTTTAAACTATTGGCCTCTACCTAATGGTTTGAATTTCATACAAATGGAAGGAAGGAAGGACGGAAAAAGTCGGGTAAAATGCTAATTTTAGAAATGAGTTACTCCTAGATATCCAGGGCATAGAACAGTTTTAATTTCTGTTAGTGTGCCACAAAATGGTAAGCAATGTTATTTAAACCAAGGAAAAAATTGAATGAAACAAGGAAAAACTGCATTTGCAAATTTTTGATCTTAACTAAAGTGCAAAAACTAATAATTCTCACATTGATTTTTACTTTTGATTGAATGCTAGAGTGCAAAACATTCATTTTGCATAAAAAAACAATTATAATAACAAATTTAAAAAAAAAAAACAAAAAAAAAAACTTAATGATTAAAGTGGATAAATGCCTTCAATGTGTCATCACAACAACCAGACCGTGTTTTGTGACAAAACAAACATCTTTTGAGGCACAAGATCCACTGCATACTTCTACCAAATGGTAGAGATGGTTAGATAAGGTTGAGTTATATTAGAGACTCCCCTTGTTGAAATATAGTGACTCAAAATGGGTCAAACCACTTGGTCAAGGAGGTAGATAAAGAGTTAAAGACAGTTTTGTCCGCAGTGTCAATGTTGTTCATTTTTCTATCATCTGTAACTCAAAAAGGTCTCACAAGGCTATATGTTTGACTGTAAAACATCTGCAGTAATATTTTACTGTGAAAATATTTACTGTAGCAGAGAAATAAAAATATGAATGCCCCTCAGGCTAAAACATGGAAGTGGAGCGCCTGTCAGTCACCCCCTGAATGGTCAAAGATAAAGCCTAAACACCATCCAACTCTGCAGCAGTGAGTAAAGCTATATTTAAGCTGCTTTAACTCTTCCATCCAGAGCATCCTCACTTACTGCTCGCTATGATTTAGTGGAAGGGGCCTTTGGTAAGTGTTCAAGCTGTGAAGTTCTCTGTGATTGGCCTCCAACCCTGAGCTGTAGCAGCTGCAGCTGCTGCTGCTGCTGCTGACATCGTCAGAAGTCCTGATAATCTCCCGGTTATTGAGTCGGCTGTTTTTAGGTGTGTGGTAATTCACTGAACCTCAGAGATCAAGGATTACAAGCCACTTTGGGCCAGCGGCCAGGCTAAAGAGGCAGACTGGAGGAGAGGGAAAACCAGGCCAGGTACAGCACACAGTGTCCTACAAGACACAGCGTAGGGAAAACACAGACTCATCACCTTCACACAAGTATTACCGTGTGCTAACTGTTGCTTTCTAATTAATGGAAATGAAAGAAGAGGTGATACTTTGTCCTTTTACTTTCATTATGAATGGAATAACGGAGCCTTTAGAAAGTGAAGTGGGTAGTGTTATTACTTCAGATACAACAGAAAAAAAGAGTTGATTAATTCATCAAAAGAATAAAAAATTCAATCATAATAATAATTGTTTTCAGCCTTATTTCTGCAAAAAGAACTGAGGACATTTTAATTTTTTCTTTCATTATGTTTTAATTTTTTACACTTGAAAACACTTTTTTCTTTGTAGTCAGTGCCTGCTTGCTTTTCATAACCATGATCCTTTAGAAACTGGAGTGGATATTATTATTGAGATAGAAAAAGAGTTAATTAATTCACCATGAGAATAAAAATGATTTAAAATAATTGTTGCAGCCTTTCTACTTCAACTACATAAAAGAAAATTTTAAATTTGGTCAAACCTCTTCCTTTTAATTAGATTTTAATATTGTACGTATTTTATATAAAGTGTATTCAGCTCAGTAGGTAAACAGCATCCTCATATCAAGCACAGATCAGCTTTTCTTTCTTAACAGTACGGATTTATTCCTTAACAAATACCATTTCAAAGAGTTAGAACTTAAAAAAAATGAGGTAAACACTGTGACTGAGGAATAAAGGGATGTCAGCCCAAAGAGTCGTTTTAGGTAAGCAGGAAGAAACAAATAAATACACTGAAGATCACGACACTTGAGAAATCACTTCCTTTTAATCTGCTGCCTCCACTCGCCGTCACTTCTCCGCGCTCCATGAATTTTTTACACCCACTCGCGGCCCTTTGTGTCCCATTTATAAGTGTCCAGGTTAATTTGCCCTCTCTCCTTTGCACACTGGTCCTGAGCTGATCATTTTTTGTGGCACAAGATGCAGTGAACCTTTGACTTCAATTTCCTGGAGCTGGCGGACGTAAATTATAAGAATGTTTCAGTGGACACTACAGCTCCCTGTGTGAGGGCTAAGGGAGTCTGCTGTATTTACTGAAGGATGACTCTGAGCCCTCATCATTCAGTCTGTCGCTGGAGACCTTATCATGAGAAAAGTGCTTTTACTGAAAACAAGATGCATACAGATACTCCACCAAGTAACTCTATGAGATGCTCTGGTTGTTGTGTTTGGTGAAGAGGGGTTACATGAGGTGCTCTGTAAACGTCGGTGCATTACCCTCCCGGGCAGAAGGCCCAGCTCAGCTACTTTGTTGAGAGCTGGCACAGAAGCCAGGTCATCAACCACTGCAGACCTGGTCAGTTTTATTCCTTATGTTAGCTCATTGTAAGGAACAGGCTCAACAGTAACAACTGTGTGTGAGTACTCTGTTTAAAATCAATTCAGTGCTATACTTGGCTGTCAGAAATCAAGTTGTTTGTACCACATTAATCAACTGATCTGAGTCATGATGTACCACTAAACTTGACTTTAAACAGCAAACACTGCGTATGTTTATAATTTACATGTGTGGACCATGGTTTGTGTCTTAAAACACAAATGTAGTAAATTGACTTATGGCTACTATCCATCTGGCTGTTCTAGTTTTCTCATTTATATTCATATATTTGTCAGTATATGCTTAAAACAGGTACCATTCAACTGCCAAGTCCAGAATAATATTGTATTTCAAGACATTGAAGGACTAAAAGGGTGTCTGAATTACTTGTAAAGAGGAAAAAAGAATCTGCCAATAGGTGAAAAACTTGTTGGTGCTTGTTTATGTTATTGCATTAATAAAACACTTTATCATTCTTTTTCAGGGAACTTGAAAATTGTATTTTTCCTGCCCCATTGGTGTATTTATTCTTACTTTGTGTAGATAAAACAAGTGAGAGTCATGATTGGGTATAAAAGGAGCATCCCTAAAAGTCTCAATCCTTTACAAGCAAAGATGGGGCCAGGTTCACCACTTCGTCAACAACTACATGAAAAAATAGTCCAACAGTTTAAGAACAATGTTTCTCCTTGTTCAGATGCAAAAATTCAGAGGTTTCATCATCTACTGTACAGTCCATAATAAAATCAGAAAATCCAGAGAATCTAGAGATATCTCTGCATGTACGTGGCAAGGACCAACACCAACATTGAATGGCTGTGACCTTTGACCCCTCAGGCAGCACTGCATGAAAAACCAACATCATTGTGTAAAGGATATTACCACTTGGGCACGAGAACACTTCAGAAAATCATTGTCAGTTAACACAGTTCACCACTACATCTGCAAGTGACAGTTAAAACTCTACCATGCAAAGACAAAGCTGTACATCAACAACATCCAGAAACGCCACCTTCTCTGGGCCCAAGCTCATTTGAAGTTAATGGACGCGAAGTGGGAAAAGTCTGCTGTGGCCACATCTCAAATTGTTTTTGGAAGCCATGGACATGGTGTCCAGGCAAAAGAGGAAAAAGACCATTCAGACCATTCAGACCAGTGCAAAGTTCAAAAGCAGCATCTGTGATGGTATGGGGGTGTGATAGTGCCCATGGCATGGGAAACTTACAGATTTGTGATGGCACCATCAATGCTGAAAGCTACATCCAGGTTTTGGAGCAACACATGCTTTTTCAGTAGTAAAAGAGTGTGGGTACTACACTGACCTGCCTGCAGTCCAGACCTGTCTCGAAAATACCACAACTGAGACCTCGGACTGTTGATCAACTGAGGTTGTAGATTAAGCAAGAATGTGAAAGAATTCCAGCTAAGAAGCTTCAACAATTAGTGTCCTCAGTTCACAGACACTTATTGAGTGTTGTTAGAAGGAAAAGTGATGGAACACAGTGGGAAACATGAACCTGTCCCAACTTTTTTGAAACCTGTTGCAGGCATCAATTTCAAAATGAGCAAATATTTGCAAAACAATACATTTTATCAGATTGAATATTAAATATCTTGTCTTTGTGGTGTAACCAATTGAATAGGTGGAAGAGGATTTGCATATCATCGGATTCTGTTTTTATTTACATTTTACACAACATCCCAACCTCATTGGCATTGGGGTTTGTATATTGATCTTGAGTGATGCAGAATACAAGCTGCTACAGTCCTCTGATTCAGAAAGGTCCTGAAGGGACATTGGTACCAAGTCTCACTCCTGACAGCAGGATATCTGTGAATTCAGAGGCTGTGCTGAAGTTCTCAAAAAGAAACACATTCATGCTGCTTTAGCTTTCAAACAACACAGAATCAAAGTTTTAACTCCCTGCAGATCCGCAAAACGGCATCAAGCTGTTTTGGACCATACATTTGGAAAATGTGTTGATGAGTTCAGAGGTTAAACATCTGTACTACCAGGAAACTTCTATCCTGCTCTACAGTCAGCACAGAAGTCTCTCCTCTTTTACCTCCAATCTGTTGAGTCCCATTGTCTCTCTGTGAAGTCTGGCTCATAAAGGTGTCCTCTTCTCTCCACAGTAAACATCATGTTGCTGTTTTTGTTATTCAATTTTTAATTCGGCTGTACAGACTTATGATGCAACAAACTGATTGGAAGTCAAAGCAATAGTCAGCAAATAACCAGCAGACTTTCTATCAGCAAAGTTGAGCTCTTAAAATGTTCTAAACAGAATTAAGTGTTGATTTTGAGTATTTGATGATAAATTACAAAGTCTGACCCTGTCTGCAGCTGTTGAAAGTCTACCTGTCCTTCATGCTTCTTTCCCAGATAAAACACAATTTAGATATACAATCATATCTTTAAACAAGCAGGGTCCATTTTGTTAGTAAAATACACAATTAAAAAACTATTTGTTCCATTTTTAATAGAAAATAAATAACTCTAAGGATGACAGATTGTTTCATTTTTTGAATTCCAAGCTTTGCCAATTAATTCAATATCCAGTGATTAATTTCCTATTAATCTGCACAAACAGTTCATTTTTCTGATGCTGACAGCGCTGAATTATGGCCCCCTCAGGCTGATTTAGCTTCTCAACTGGTTCATAATTCTTTATGATAGTGACGTTTTGTTTACATGCCAGTGAGTATGCCATCAAGTGCTGGGTTACAGAGCAGCAAGTGCCTGTCATGTAATCGGCTGTTTCGATACATTACCAACAGGGACTGAAATTGAGTCATGGCATTTCGTTTTTCATCAGAAATAAATTGGAGTGGAGTTTTGAAAATGAGGGATAAAATCAGGAAAATTGGTGAAACCGCTCTTGTTACACCACGTTGGGAGACTGCAGCAATGTTTTATGATGGAGGGATCATAAATAATTATGAATTTACACAAGAGCTTGTGAATGATTTAATGATTGGACAAAAAAAAACTTTGTTATTGTCATTCCTCTTACTGAATGACCTGGTTTGGGGTATCTTTTACCTGACTTTATCATGTTTGTTGCTCAAGTTGTGGTAATATTCTTGGTGCCCATGTGTTGCATAAACTTATCAAAGACAGCTTTTTTCCCCATTTGTAGATCATTTGAAATGCTAATTTGAGTCTTTTAGATTGAAAGATGGTTTAAAGCTTTAGTTTGAAGGGATGAACATACCAACAGATGCTTTGAGTGGAGGCACTTTATGGGGAATTTATTATTTCTAAAGTTAAATCTTTAAATGTCAGCTTGATTCATGAACCATTTACTTCATTGTGTTATTGTTAAAACGGCAACAGCACAGTTTCCTCATGATGTTTGTCTTCCTGGTGGAGTCCTCCTGGGTCTCAGCTTGTTATGGGGGTGCGACAGGAGGTGTGTTTCCCTCCCCCCTGGGTCGGTCATAGTTTCATTATCCATCATGTTGTTGTTCACATCCTCCCTCCTCTGTTTGTGGTATTAAACGATTAGTGATCAATGAAGCCCTGCTGTTAGCAGAAAGCTGATCAGGAGTCACGTATACTGTTGAGTAATGGTCCTGATCATCTTCTGAAGGTGGTGTTTTAACAGTTTGTCATAGGCCCGTTCCCTCCTTTAAAGATAGGACAACGAAGGCATGAGTATGTGGTGGTTCTGTAGATCATCTTTTAGCTTTAGTCAGTTTATTCATTGTAACTTAGGATAAACTGCAGCAGATGATTAAATCAAGAAAATTTTGCTTTTGGACAAGAGATTAACACCAATCTGTATATATACAGTACAGGCCAAAAGCTGGACACACCTTCACATTCAGTTTGCATTTTCTTTATTTCTTTGACCATTTACTGGACTGACTGACTTCATTTCTTAAAATAATAATGGCCACTTGTTTTTCTTTAGTTAGCTGATTGGTTCGTGCCATAATATGATTTTTTTAAAATTTTTTATTAATTACATAAACAGACAAGACAACATAAACACAAAATGCACCCCACTCACCCTCACCTCCCACACAAAACTACACATGGTACAAAAAAAAAGTATACATATAGACCAGTTCAGTTAACATATTCAAAATAAACCTTTGATAACCTCCCATCTCCTTTCATATGTTTTGGCATCATTGTCGGTTTCGACCATATAACCTTCAAAGACTATATATCTCTGAACAAATCTTTTAAAGGAAATAATATTGAGTGAAGATCTATCTATGGCCTTAAAAATAAATCGTTTACCAAGAACAATAATTAGGTTAACTAAGACATTACTGTCTACAAACTCTCTTAAGAATACAGAAACAAAATCTAATTTTAAGGACAAGCCAATTTCTAAACACATTTTCTCAACGTTGTTCTAAAACAAGGACACTATGTGACAGTGCCAAAACATGTGCAAGGTGGATTCAGACTCCTGATAACAAAAACGACAATCATCTGTCTCAGCCATATTCCATAGCTTTAACATTTTCCTTGTGGGTAAAAAATTATTTGAAAGAATCGGTTTTGTACATCCACAGTAGTGTTGTAAATTAATTTAAATATTTTAAATTAACATAATATGAATTTTAACAGTTGTCCAAAAGGACTGTTGGCTGTGTATTAACCTGACTTCTGCACAACACAACTGATGGTCCCAATACCATTAAGAAAGCAAGAAATTCCACTAATTAACCCTGATAAGACACAGCTGTGAAGAGAAAACCATTTCAGGTGACGACCTCTTGAAGAATGCCAACAGTATACAAAGCAGTAATCAGAGCAAAGGGTAGCTATTTTGAAGAAACTAGGATATAAAAACACATTTTCAGTTATTTCACCTTTTTTTATTATTTATATAGGTTTTGATGCCTTCGGTGAGAATCTATAATGTAAATAGTCATGAAAATAAGGAAAACGCATTGTACGAGAAAGTGTGTCCAAACTTGTGGCCCATACTGTAAATTCATCAGACTTCATTTGTAAAGCATTTTTTAGACAACATGATGTAGCAAAAAGTTATGAGCAAGGTTTAAAATTTTCGTAAATAACAAATAAGTAATGATGAGTAGTGTTAAGTAATGTAACAATATGTAAGACCCTATCCCAATTCCTAGCCCAAAAATCGAAGTATTGAGTTTGATAGTAAAATGCAGAGATAAACCCTAAAAATCAAGTTCTATATGATAATGATAATAAATAAAAAGTACTTTTTAAAGTAATAAAATACACCATTAATGAATGAAATCTCAGAAGCTCATGCTCAGTCATTCTGCCGTTTAGCTTTCCTTTGCTCTAATGCATCACATAAATTGTTTTCAGCAAAGAAAAACAGAGATCTCTTTTGACACTGCTAACCTTCATTAGCCGCTGTGGTGTTGTTGTACAGACATCAACCTGCTGTAATTCAGTCTGGTCCTATCTGAACCACTTGGGAAGCTGAGAAATAGCAGTAAGATATAACCTATTTTGGCACTCATAATCTTATTTTAAATTGTAAATTACGATCAGGCAAATATAGATATCAGACATTTTAAAGATCACTTAGAAAGCCCTGATAGTTCCTTTAAGTTTAAACAAATAAATAAATAGATAAATAAGGTTGAAAAGTTGTCAAATGTAGTGTCTCTTACCCACTTATCTCTGAATTGTGTTCCACGACAGAAGATAGCTGTCTCTCAACTCTGTGACCAACACATGTGTTAGAGTGTGAATAAACTCGAGTACACCACCTTTGAATGCACACAGCACACACAGAGTATGACAGGAAACACACATCCTTCTTTTTTCAGGCATGTTTCCACTCTCTGTGGATGTCTGTGACTCACTACCCAGGAGCTGGAACCACGTGTTTAATTACAGTGACCGTTTATCCAACTCTCCCAGAAATAACATTTTAATCGGCTAATTGAGTGAAACTCGACTTAATCACAAGCTAATGTTTGCTACAGCTGAGAGTAGCGGCTTCTGACTGGAAGCTGGACTGTGAACCCATGATGACAAATGAGAGGGGGAAAAGAGAAAAGAGAAAACTCTGGTGGACTGTTGCGTTGTGGAAAAGAGAGGTTAGAAGGGCATTAAAAGAAGGGAATTATGTCATTGTGTAAGTATCTCTGGACAATCTCCTGCAGTGCATTGTTGTTCCCATTTGACAGACCATACAAAAACCACTGTACAGTTTTCAAGGTGAATGAACACTTGAGACAGATGTTTAAAACAAGTCGAGCTTTTGCTTGAACAATTTGGATTTGACAAAGAAATGACTCTGGATATGTTTACAACCTGTCTGATGCATCTTGTGTGCCTTTTCTCTGAGACTGGATTCTCCTCTTGGAAGACTCTTCCTGTGTCTCAGCTTGTTCTGGAGGTGAGTTTCCCTCCCCTGCGGGGTTGGTCATAGTTTCATTATCCGTCATGTTGTTGTTCACAACCTCCCTCCTCTGTTTGTGGTATTAAATGATTAGCGATCAATGAGGACCCGCTGTTAGCAGAAAGCTGATTGGAACTCTCCTCTCCAGGGGGGCGTCAGGGGAAATACTTTGCAGAGATTTTCTAATTTTTCCAAATCAGGGATGGACTGGACATTCTGGAGAATCCACTCATGGAAACAAAACAACACACAAGGAAAAATCTTAAAATAAGTGTTCATAGCTGAGCCAAAATAATGATTAAAGTGATAAAATGATTGGGCTTTTTTGAGCTGTTTTGTCCCTCCGGTGCTCCTGTGTTTGCTCTACATGATTTACAGTGAAAAAGAAATCCTTTTTTTTTTTTTTTTCTTAAGAAAACTCTTTATTTCAGCATCTGAAAAACCTCACTATAGCTGCTGTCACTTTAACCCTGTAAAGCCCAACCTGTCAAGAAATAGTCAGAAATATCCAGTTTTTAGGAACTGAGATGTTTATTAACACTTTTTTTAAAAATCCACAAAAAATATTGCTTTATCATTTCATTCATAATATATTTACTGTGTCACATTTAACACACTGGGCAATTTTGTGTACTATTTTATCTATTTTATTTTATTTAGTAAATATACATTTATTTCATGCAGAAAACACTTTTTTTTTCTTTTTTTCTTTTTTTAAAGTAACTATTTTGATGTTTTTCTCACTGCAACTTCTTGAAAATCAAGCAGTGAGTTTCCTGAAAATATGTGAGTGGATGATTCCATGAGAGCAGACATTTTGAAAAGGGCCAAAATACTAAATATCTGACTGTAGTGATATGAAAAACCTCAAGGTGGTAGAATATGTTTTTGAAAATATTTTTAACCAGTTTTTAAAGAAACTATTAATCATGTCGGTGATAGAGGTGTTTGAACTCATGCATAAAATATGATACATTTGGTTTTAAGGCTCCCCACCTTCCCTCTGATTGGCCAGCCCCCTGGAGGCCAGTCAGGGACTATGGGTGAATTCCAATTCCTGTCTTAACCCTCAATCTTAACCCTCAATCCCAAAATGCGCACTCCCGCGAAGTGTAAGTGCTGTCCCGATTCTCAGAATGTTAAGGTTGAGGAGTAAGACTGAGGCTGTATCTCCCTCAATACTGAGATTCTCAGACACCACCCTTGGGATTAAGGGACATCCAGAATGCATTGCGTATTGTCGGTAAATAAACATGGCGTCCAAAGCGGCAGAGAAGGCGAGCTACAAATATAGTATTTTCTTTGTTAATGGAGATATAAATATTACGAAAACCATTGTATTATCTTAGTTTAGACCCATTTTATGGATTATTTACCTCGTTGTTGCATAACATTTATTTTTATTTTACGATCTTTTGTCAATAGCGTCCGGTGCGGACAAGTCATGTTGTTATCGTTTAAGTTAGTTAACGTTACAAAATGGTCATTTTTCTCCGTGGTAATGTAATTGTTTTATCAAGATAACAGCCTATATAACATGCTTGTGCTGATAATGGTATAAGATGACCGGGCTAATGTCATCTCCTGTAGCTGCAGAGTTATGTAACGATAGTTATAGCTGGTGTTTACCTTTCAATAAACTATGGTATGCTGTGACAGCTGAATATGTCCGTGGTTGTGTTATTTATACAGATTATTTTTTTGATAACGCTAACCAAAGGAATAACTGACAGACAGTCCACAACAAATTCATTTGCATTTAAGGGGTGTCCCATTTCTAAGTCACAAGATAGCCCTTAACACTTGGTTTTGAGGGCTACTAAGATTGAGGGTTGAGCTTGAGGGTTAAGATTGAGGGTTAAGAAAGGAATTGGAATTGGGCCAAAGCTAAAGGCAGACTGTGGTGTGTAAGGCCTATCCTTCAACATGAACCAGTTAGGATTTCCTCATGCAATAAATAAGAGGCAGTTTTCAAAGTGTAGTTGAAATTCTGGCAAAAATGTACTGTGCCTTGCAACATGTGATGCAAATTGAACTTATATTGTCAATTAGTATGTGAAATTGCTGCTACCAGAATTCAACTTTGCTTTATTCCAGTTGCACAAGTTACACTGTCTTCAAGTGGTATGCATAGCATGCATTTTATTGCTAGGAATTTATTGAAGTTTTTGAAGCTGTAACAAGGATTGAAACTCATTCAGGCACAGGGGAGAATTTGAACCAACATGATGGTTCCTCATTTTACTGCCAACAGTAACCATATACTAAAAATGAATGAATGACCAAAAACTGACAGAGGGTGATAGGAATGAATTTGTCCCTACTACTACATTAAGGGATGGATCTACCAAAGGTGTGCATGTATAAAAACATGTTTGTCAAGAAGATAAACCTGTTAGCTATTTAGCTATCATCAGCTGAACCTGATACCAACTGTTCATGATCTCATAGTGGATCACCTGCAACATTCATGAGCAAATTTTTAGTTGAGGGCTTGTTATTAAGGATCTTAGTAGATCTGGCTCTAAGAGTTAAGTCTTTTCTTACTGAAGGAAACCAACAACATGAACCAAAAGTGAGCAAAAACACATTTTCTATCCTGCAGACTTTTTCATGGTGTCTGACCAAGTGTCATTAATTAACAAAAATATGAATAACACCGAAATGAATCTATCAGTAGAAAAATACATTATGTGAAACATTTTACTCTACCCTCTGGATATTTATAAACTCCCCAGTTTTATTATTTTGTACCTCAAACTTCTAAAATTGTTTTGAATTCATGTATTTCTTGTAAGAAATGTAATGTGTGACTTTAATGAGCTTTAATGAAATATTTTAATGACTTTTAATGAAATATTTTAATAAGTGTTAATGAAATATTGAAATGAGTTTTTAGTTTTCAATCTGTGTTGAGATTGGTGAATGTTGGGGCTGGGTGGGGGGCCCTCTGCGGGGGCATCTGGAAATCTGAAGGAGCCCGTGAGCTGTGACTCAACACAGATGGAGCAACCTGTGAGTCTGAATGCATGAGGAAACATTCAGGGGTGAATTAATACACAGAATTTATTCTGTTTAGACAAGAACTGCTTGGTGAATGTGAGAATACGACTCAAAGCCAGAGGACACTTTCTTATCAAAACCTCAAACTCAAATTTTGACAGCCCAGTGTGTAAAAACAGTGGGTGGATTCTGGCCCTACAGCGCACAATTTTTGTTTTCTTTTTTTTTCTGTCTTAAGTAAAAATGAAAAGGTTGCAAAGCTTCTTCGGGATACGTTTTTTCTGCTCTTTGGCTGCATTTAAAAGGTGAATGTTTTATAATGTCACTGCACAGATGAGAGTAATCCATGGGCATGGCGGGTTAGTGACCACACTAACTGCAAAAACACACTTCACTGCAAAAAGTCAACTAAGTGTGTGTTTGTTTTTCATTCAAGCAAAATAATGTTTTAAAGGCTCAATCTAAGCTAGAGTCAACTAAAAAGTGCAAAATAAAACCTTCAAGATACAGCAAGTTAAAATCCCTGAATTGCTTAAAGAGGCAAAAACAAATACCAATGGGGTACAATTATTTTTCCTTCAAGTGTCTTGAATTTGAGCAATATCCTTAATCTAAAAAGTTGACATGCAGTGTTTCTTATGCAATTTGCAGATTTTGTTTAACTATTTCTAATAAATAAGTCATAAGTTTGGCTTCTTGATTCTTTGAATAACACTTTTTTTCTTGACTTGCTGGGTAAATGTGACATGTAGTAGGTCAGCAGGGCAGATGTTCAAAAATAAAGTTCAAAAAAATATTTTTTGAGCTTGTTTTGCATATAAGTGTCTAATCAGGGGATGTAAAGAATATGAAAATATAATCTTATCATAATTAAAATCATAATAATGTTGACCATCCATCTCAGCCCTTTTATATCATGACAGTGGAGATGATCTCAAATCTGATTCTAATTATTCTGACTTTGAGCCAGGTCACAACACATCTATTCCTGTTCCTACAAACAAGACATCCATGTCAAAAATGTGGATGTGCAGTGGTATTCATAACCAAAAATGCATCAGGCTAAAAAAAAAAGGTCAATCTACAAATATAATGACAAATAATTGATCAGATTTAGAGTGTAATTCAATTCAGAAAATCATTCTGGAAATGACTGATCATCCAGAAGGGAGGTGGCAGAAGGATCTGGACAAACTTGTGGTATATTTTTAGGGCTCCTCATCTTGTGTGGGGTCTACAAGTCAAAGGATGATTCCACAGCCAAACTGTAGGTTACAGAGAAAGGCAGGGCTATAGTGCTACGATATGCACATTTTTGAAACCATATAAGATAGATCAGTCATTCTTTTTAAATATAAAATATGAGGAGTTACACTTTCATATTGTGTTTTCAACATATTCCAGAGCGCTGTTTCCTTTTTCTGATATTTTCGCAGGAATTGAGTATAAAAGGAAAATCAGCTAAATGTTCTATGGAAATCTGAAAGCCACAAAATTTGTGACCACCAGTGTTTTATATCTTGGTCTTTCAGAAGTAATGAAGTAGTAAGATACAATACATTCAGTTCGAATGGGATTTTTTTTAGAGAAAAGTGAAAGACAGAAAGAAGAAAAAGCAACAGCATGCATTTTGGCACCCAGAGGGGTAGTTTATCTATCTTTATGTATTATTCTGTATTCATCTATCTATCTATTTATATTGTTTTAACCAGCCAAGAGGGCAGATGAGTGTGGTTGGCCAAACAGGGAGGGACCCAAGTGTGTGCATTAGCTCCTTAGTGGGCACTTCAGAGCAAGAAAGACACTTACATGTGTATTTTGGTGCCAGAGATGGCACCTCAGCATACGTTTTAGCGACCAAGAAGTTTGGCTCCAAGGAGAGCGCTTAATTGGGATTTTTTTTTTTTTCTTTTTTTTTTAAATTTCGGCCAATTCTGAAAACCACTACTGTGAACACAGCTCATTGGGGTTTTTCTTGTTTCTGACATCTGAGGTTGGAAGTTACTTTTCAATTTTCCAGAGGTTTCAAACACTAACCACGTGCATGCTTCAAAAGATGCACTCCAACACTATTAAAAGCACACTGATAAAAATACATCTGGGGGGAAGTAAATATATCAGTGTGACCAGTGTGGTCCCTCCGTCTATACTACATGGCGTGGATGGGCTATGCCCAACAGTGTAGACCAGCAACCCCTCATGCTTCATGTAAATGATATAATTAAGCTGATATTACTCAAAACTTCATTTAAATCATCAAAACATAAAGTAATTCATACAAAGACTAGTTTGGATTGATTTATACAAATCTTAGTTGAGCTTAAGGGACAAAGTTAAGTTCACTTTACATGGATTTCATTTTTCATGTTAAAAAAAGGTGATTTGAACAAAATGCAATCTTGCTTCAGAAACATAAACAAATAATGCAAAAAGTTGCCTTAATTTTCTTAAGTAGATCTACCAGATTTTTTTTTATCAGTGCAGCACTACACCCATGATTAAACTAAGGTATCATTGTTTTTTTGGGTAGACTAGAAAGCTGTTATTGTCAGTGCACAACTTGCAGAGAATAAAGTTAGGAAAAACAAAGAAACAGAAACGGTGTCAAGGCTTATGGGAAGTTAACAAGTCATAAACTATCTAGTTAAATCCAATCTGGTGCCAAATTGTTGGAGTAAATCTGTCACACCTGTTTGTGCGCTTCAGACACTAATCATCAAATGTTACAGCAGTACAACAAAAACACACTTCTCCTTTGTTCTTCATTCCCTCAGGGCTGGTCAGCATAACAGAATGTGGAACAATCTGTGTGCACCCAGGCTGCACTAATGCACCAAACACAGGGGTAATTCATTGCAATTAGTGGCGACTCATTTAGGTAAGTAATGTCACCACAAGCTCTGATGAATGGCGGAGGAGTCAAAGACAAGAGCTGGTGTCTGTCTGAGGATACTCAGGGATTGATATTCAGAGAGAAAATGACCACAAAGCAATATGATGCTGTTGACACAGGGGATTTCTGGAATCACCTCATTACTTGAAAAGTTTTGTTTGGCGTGTGTGTTTGTGTGGTTGTCTGTAAATGAACTGTGGTATTCATAGAGAAAAGTCAAGACTCAGGGGTCTGTTGTCAGCCCTTTAAAGGCACTGATGGCTCCCTCAGGGCTGCACATTTTGATGAGATATCTCATTCCTAATAATACAAAGCATGTGAAGTGTGTTATAATTCTACATCAGATTTAATAATTTAAGAAACCAAACAGCAAATGAGCACAAACAACACATCAAAGAGAGGAATTCATAAACTCAGGGGGAGAATTTCTGTCACTAACTCTAGTCAGCCTGCCTTTTTCATACCTGATTATTTGCCAAATGATTTCTTTGTTTGTGATAAAGCCTTGAAAGCTCATCCACACATTCAGAAGCAGATGTCCCTTCTTTCATCTTTCAGTTTATGCAATATTAAAGACTTCACTGATCTTAAAGAAGATTGATGGAGTAGTTCTAGTCATGGTGGGGTTTTAGCTATCATCAATAGGATCATTTGCTGCAATTTGGTCAAATCTGGTTACCATAAAGGGATATTCTTTTTCTCTGAATTCTAATTGTAGTTGCAGTGCCTTGAGGTGGTCCTGCTGTTTGAATTGAGGAAAACTTAGATGCAGTTATAACATAACAAAATGTGGGCTTGTCTCTCAGTTCCTGCTGCTGAAAATCAGTGATCAGGTAGAAGGATGTATAAAAATAGTTTAATTAAGTTAAGGTCAGCATACAAAAGTAGCAGAGTAAAAAAAAAAAAAAAAAAAAAAAAAAAAAAAAAAAAAGAATTAGAAAAATATGTAATTATTTCATAACTTCATGGCACACTATATTTTGAGGAGATTGAGGAGATTATACAAAAATGCGATTAATGTAAAAAAAAAACTTAAGTTGCTATAACTTAAGCAAATTAAATATAATACAACACACTGTAAATTTTCATTGTATTTAAAATATTTTTTTGGGCTTAACATAGTGTACATATATATACTTAACATTAAAAAGGTGTTTCAGATAAAACCAAAAAAAAAATTTTTTCTAAAAGAAGTAATAATTAGTTTTCTGAACTCATGTACATCATTTGCAGTGATCACAATTTTAATATGTGGGTCTGATGTCCACATTTTTTCTTTTTTAATGTAAAACAAACTGACTTTTCTTTTCAGTGCAGGGATGGGATTGTCCAGGTGATGAGTGAAGCCTTGTTTCCTCCAAACATGACGCCTGGCATTCACTTTAAAGAGTTCAATCTTTATCTCATCAAAGCAGAGAGTTTTCTTTCCCATGGTCTGAGAGTCTTTCAGGTACCTTTAGGGCAAACTCCAGGTGGGCTTCCATGAGTCTTTTACTTAGGAGTGACTTCTGTCTGGATACTCTACCACACAGGTCTGATTGGTGGGAAATGATTGCCCTTCTGAAAGGTTCTCCTTTCTCCACAGAGGACCACTGGAATCTTGGTCTCCTCCATAACTAAGGCCCTTCTTCTCTGATCACTCAGTTTAGTTGGGGGTCCAGCTCTGGAAGAGCCCCACTAGTTCGGAACTTTTTCCATTTACAGATGTTGGAGGTCACTGAGCTCTGATAGCAGCAGTAATGTTTTGAACCCTTCTCTAGACTTGTGCCTGGAGATAATATTGTCTCTGACATTTATTTTGACTTCATGCTTAGTTTGTGCTCTGACCTGCTCTGGACAGAGTATATATATATATATATATATATATATATATATATATATATATATATATATATATATATATATATAGACAGGTGTGTGCCTTTCCAAATCATGTCCAACCAACTAAATTTACCACAGGTGAAGGAAATTTTCAAAGATGATCAGTGGAAACAGGAGCTCAACCTTGATGTTCGTGACAAAGGCTGTGAATACTTGTGTTACATGTGTTGTCTTAATTTCTTATCTTTTAAGAACTATGTCAAAGCTTTTCCTCACGTTATTGTTCAGGGATGTTGTGTGCAGAATTTTGGAGGAAAAGACAAGTTTGATCGATTTGGAATGAGGCTGTAATATAAAAAGGGGGTGAGGAAAAAAAATGAAGTATTGTGAATGTTTTCTAGAAGCACTGTGCTATATGAACATCAAAAGCAGGGATTAAAGCAGTTAAGGCATATAAGGCACTGGCAGTTTTTGGGGCCTCTCATTGGTAAGGTGGAGTCCATGTCCTGCTGTCTTGTGCCCAAGTGTCTTTGAGCGAGAAGTTGATCCCCACATTGCTCCTACTGTTGGTCAGTGGTGTGAAAGTGGGTATGAATGTGTCAGCTTTAACTGATAGCTTCTACAATAGAAGTCTCTGCCATCAGTGAATGTGGTGTGGGATGGGTGAAAGAGACAAGAAGTGCAAAGTGCTTTGATTTATTAGAATAACCAGAAAAGTGCTTTTTAAGTTCTGGTTCATTTAACATTTTACTATTTGTCTAACTGCACATTGAAGAAAATAAACTTAAAGGTGCTATAATAGAAATGCCTGAACATGTGAACTGTATGTGAGGCTTCAAGTAGTGTTTGAGATTTAACAGTCCACATAAACAGAAGATGCAAATAACTTCATCTATTTGGTGGGTTCTTAAAAGCAAATGTCCATGACATCACAACGTCTAACTTGAGTTACATGTGTCAATGTAGCCCACTAATTTTTATTGACATCTGCAAGTAATCAATGACTGTCATATCACATATATTCAGTATGATGTGGGCTGGCAGAGATTGTTTCTGATGTTTATTCAGTTGATAAGCCTCATAGTCAGTTGCACACTTGATAGATGGCTCTCATAGTTTGGTACAACAAATTGTTTTAATATAATTTTAACTGTTTTTTTTTGGGAGATGTTTCTTCAAAAAATGAAAGGTAAAGAAACTGTGTAAATAGATCAATTTAATTTTTATATCAATGAATTCCTAAGGAAAGGATTAACATGAATGAGCTCACTCTAGGTTGGGGGCTCTGTTTTCTTTTCCGCTTTTCTTTTTTGTGCCAATTGTGGTTGTTTTTCCTGCCTGTCTGTAGCTCACTTGTTGCTCTTCTTTTCTGTTTTTTTCCGTCATTTTTTCCCCTCACTTTTTTCCTCCTCAGTCCCACACTTCTAAACCTTTGCAAACTTCTGCATACATAGCTGTAAAGTTTAGTACCTGGTGTGCAGAGGCTTCATTGGCTGAGTGGGATTAGGCAAGATGGCTCAACTCAAATGCAATTGATTGGTGTTTTTCCTGAGCTCAATCAATACCGTAAAGCCTAGAAAAGCTGTGCAGGTTAAAATAGAACTGTCCTGTCAAATTTAAAATCCCCTTGTCATTTATTGATAAGACTTCCAGGCCTGTATAAGATGCCATCTGGGTCTAGACCCTGACTGTGGTCAACAAGCCAGGGACCCATGGCCTGGTTAATTAGTCTCCAAACCTGTTCTGCCTCCCCAACAAAACATGGACATACATGCAAACATTCCTGATACCATCTTCGTGGAACGTTTCTATAAGCCAGTGTGTTTAGAATTCAGGTTTTTGTAGCTTCAAACTAGGCAGCTTCAGTACAGTTTAACTTCACATCTCCTTTTTCTTGCCTGTTTATATTGACAGGCACCAATTCAAGGACTGGTTCACAGCTTAAAAGTTTCAACAACAAAAAACCTCTTCCTCAAATAAAATACAAGGCAAGGTTACAAAAGCTGTTTTTCAGAGAGAAACAAACTAAAGACAACTCGATACATTACTTGAACTCACAACTCAAACCTCTGGAAACACACAAGAAAGGACCTGACAAATGGGCACAGGAAGGAAGTGAGGGTAGGGATCACAATCACAAAGGAGGAATACATAGTGCAGGAAATTAAGTTGAGCTGAAGCTGAAATCAAACATTGGGACAAACGCAAAAGACAAGACTAAACTAAAAGTGTGAAGAATGAGTGAAGTCAATGATAATATATGACAAAGACAGTGTTGATTTGACTTTACATTCTGACATCAAAGAATGTTGCCAGTAAGAAAGTCCAAAAGGGCAAGAAAACGCTCTTCTTGTTGAGTGAGCATCGAAAAGGAACACGTCCTTATACATGAGCTTTCAAGCTAAGCAGATGCTGCATCAAGTCAGAGTTTGCACCTTCAAATTTAACTGTTCTTAGCTGGCCGTGACTTCAAAGAACGATGACAGTCCAGATGTGACACTGTTCACATGGAGGCATAATGATGCTCAAATACCACTGAAAGACACACAGATCAACTAAATCTGGGCATTTGTACAAAGTTTAGCTCCTAACAATAAGTTGAGCTCAGTAACTACTAATAACATGTTTTTTTTCTGGGTAGGGTTGCTGTAAAGTAAACTTTTTTTTTTTTTTTGACATCATAACTTGGGACTTTTATTGTGGAGGGTTTGTTCTAAATTAAACACCTTTAATTAACCCCATAAAGTCAAACCTATCAAAAAAATAGTCTGAAAATTTCCATTTCTTGGAACCGAGATGTTTTTAAACCTTTTCAGAAAAATCCACAAAAAAATATTGCTTTGTTGTTTCATTCATGGTATATTTCTTGTAGTTGATGATTTTCTTGAAAATATGTGAGTGGATGATTTCATAAGAGTGGGAATTTTGAAAAGGGCCAACATACAACTCCAGCTGACTGAAGTGACATGAGAATATGTATATATATGTTAAATAGTTTTAACAAACTATTTATCATATTGATGAGATAAAAGTCTTAGAACTCGAGTTAAATTACTTTAGCTACAGTTGGTGGTGGCTGTTGGAGGTTTTGATATTTTCTTACTGTAAAATCTGTGTTTTGGCAGAAGGTAACACTGAAGTCTGTATTGAAACAAGTACATCACACATTCATACCTAACTGTGTCAGCATTGCACAGCTGGATACAAGGTTTTAGTTAGACCCTTATAACTTCACACCCTACAGTTTAGGCCAAGCACTGGCTTAGACCTGGAAGGGTTAAATATTTGTTGGGCTTTCAGCTGTCTAATAAACTATTACAGTGCACCACTTGTCAGTAAATGCAAATACAAACTGTCAGTTCTACAAAAAAAGAAACAAACAAAAAAAACATAATAGCCAGCCTTCCCTCCATCCAGGACCTTTAGAGAGCAAGTAACATCTCTAGAGACCCCTCACACCCTGGACACTCACTGTTTAAGCTCGCTTCCCTCTTGGTTATATTGAAACCTGCTTCAAACAACAGTGCAACATAACTGTTAATAAATACATTACATCATCATTTTGTACCTGGTAAAAATATCGTCTTTGACAAAGAAAACTAGAGTTAAAAGAAGATCAATCCTCTCCATGCCAAATATGAAACTCAAGCGTGCCTTGTTTTGTCCCAACGGTGGGGAGCAAAGGCTTATGGGAAGTGGGGTCCTTACCTCAAGCTTTCCATAGACTGCTCAAGGCTGGTTTAAATTTTTTTTTTTTGTTTGTTTGTTTTTTTCTGATAATCAAAGCTTTCACCAGAGTCAATTTCCTTGTATTCTTCTCAAAGGTACATGACAAACAAAGGCTATTCTGATTATCTGCAATGTACCCCTGGTCATGAACATTTCTACCATTACATATATAATGGATTCATTGGGGGGAAAAAAGAAAAACAAACGTGTAGTGTACAAATAGCTATAAATGAGTTAAATTACCCCCAAACCAATTCTTTCACCAAGCTGTGAACATGTCGATTGCTCTGAAAAGATGGGCATTTACAACGGCAGCTAAAGTGGATTCCTTGAGTTTTGCAGCCAGACTCAAGTATCTTAATTCAAGGTAAACACACAACCTGAACATAACTTAGAGCAGGTAAATGGTTTTGTGGTGGTGACATGCAGGCAATGATACAGCCATGATCGGGAGATGAGCTGCAATACAAAAGTAAATACACAAAGCCAATGTCCATTTAGCATCCTTTGAAAGAGAAAAAAAACTTAACATCTCTGGCCTTTTCAGAAAATGAGTTTTACAGCCAAGCAATAGTGAGTAAATGTTAGGAAGAATGAGATGCCAAAAGGTAGCGAAAAATGATGGCTTTTGATTGCATCAGGAAAATGATGAGACAGTTTCAATAGAGAATTGCAAAAATGTTCAGCCCTGCATCTATTTGCACTGAGAAAAATACAATTGGGAAGTAGTAAATTTAGCATAATGGAATCTGTAATCAAAATAAAAAATTCAAGTTACTGTCTTCACACAAATACTGTATATCGTACTGAAGTGTTAAATAATTGTTCAAAATTCAAGACAGTGTGAATTTTTTTTCAGAACATGAACAATACAAGTAATGTGAGGCAATCTTTTTGAGCTCATCCACACAACAAGAGACAAACTTGTTCCCTTTACTGTTTCATTTGGTATTTCTGGAACCGGAAACTCAGCTTAATTCCTTACCATACATAGTTACCATGAGTGAGGAGGGCACGCAGTGGACATTCGAGTCTGCTCTACATGGATGAATCACACGGTTGGCACAAGCTGTCTTTGCTGGCCACTCATGCTGGTGTGGACTGGCTGCCCACTGCTTACGCAACATCGAGTAGACATGCTGTTTATGTTACATGGTGTAGATGGGCTACACCAAACAGGGTCGACCGGCAACCCCTCATGCTTTATATAAATTATATAATCAAGCTGATATCATTCAAATCTTCATTGAAAACATCACAATGTTGGGTGATCCATATTAAGATTAGTTTGGAGTTATTTATATAAAGTTTTGTTTTGCTTAACCTACTTGACAAAATTAAGATCACTTTACTTGGATTTTATTTTTCATGTTAAAAAAAATGTAGTTCAGACAAAAAGCAACCTTGCTTCAGCAACATCAATAAATTGTGCAAAAAGTTACCTTAATTTTCTCAAGTAGATCTACTAGAAAATGTTTATCAGTGTGGACAATACTGATGAAATGCAGATAGATGTGCATGCTGCAGCCACTTTAGTGGGAGGTGGAGGCCCACAGGAAAAAAAAAAAAAAGAGTGTTTTTCTGTGCTGCACTTTGGTGTTTGCCTCGTAAACATCCAGATTCTGCATCTGTTGATCAACTGAAGGTGTTTAAAACAAGCCTAAAGACATCTGACTAAGGTGTTCACATGCCCCATTAACTGGAAAGATTTGCCTGATATCTGGGCTCCATCGCTGCAGCTACGTGCACCCTGATGAAGCTCCTCTTTGAAATGCAAAGAAAAATGTGCTGACTGTCGAGTGTCTGTGTTATTTCCTGAGTGAAACATGCAGGAATGTGTGCAGACACCTGGGAAAGGTGTCCTACTGATTTCATCAAACCCTGAAATTCCTCTCTGTCATTACAAAGGAGCCTCTCTTCTGGAATAAAGGGGTGGAGCGAGCTTCCCTCAGGTAGCCACCATGAGGAGCTGGCAGATGGAGGCTGCAGCTGTTCCCAGGTAGGAGAGCAGGCTGGAGATTGGCTTTCATTCCCTCCGGACCGAGCCCAGCTCAGTAGGGAATTNCTGAGCTGAGCTCCAGGATGCTTCTGTGCTATCAAAGCAAAAGAGAAAATAAACACATTCAGAACTAATTAGAGGCTTACAGGAGCACTTATTCCATGTTCATAAAATGTGTTTTAATTTGTGTGCATTTTTAATCTGATGTTGACAAAACCTGATAAATGTTTGACTCAATGTCAGTGGAACTGGAGTAGTTAGTTTCAATTATATAGCAAATAGAGGCTGTTTCCAGGCACTCACTCGGATCACAATGAAGAGTTCTTCACATCAAACAAGTTTTTGAGAGGCAAACGCTGCTAAATTAAGAATTAAGTTATAAAAAACATCAACAACAAGGTCTGGTACTGCAGTTAAACTTCATTAGTTCTCATTTAACAGCTAACAACTATTACTACTGTTAACTGACTAACAGATCAGAGGGTCTTCGAGTATACATCAGAGTACACAGCGGATTAAAAGCTGAAGTGTATGGAGGCAAAGAGATAGGAGGTGAACCAAATAAGCATGCACATGTTGAATATTAACCTGCTAGGTAGCTTGAAGGCACTAGACTCAATTAAAAAAAAAAAAAAAAAACTTAAAAGATCAATCAGAAATTTCAAAGGTTGGCTTTTTAACATTATTAGGCAAGACAATCAAGAGGTGACCATATATGTGGGTAACACTTTACAATAAGGGTCCCATAATAAGTGTTAATCAAAACAAGAGGTTAAATCATTATAAATGTTTAGAAAAGAAGAAAAAATAGAAATGGATAATATTTTCTGATTTCATCTTTTTAAAAATATTAAAAATGAAGAAATACAATACAACAATACATTTTCAGGTACCTTCAAACCTGAGGAATACAGGGGAAATATAGGTGGTGGAACTTCATTCAAAGAAACTAATAATTTTAAGTTTAAAATTTCTTTTACTCACTGTGGTCTCATTTTTTGGTGAAATAGAAAGTCCTGGGGAAACAGTTTTGTCTTGTTTTTGTTATAGGTTTTATAGCTTTTATCTGTGAAATGGAAAGTCCTACACCCGTGGGTTCAAGACAACAATGGCTAGAGTCAGATATAACTCAATTATGTCTCCTTAGCAGTTTAACATCATCAAACTGATATTCATGACAGAATTATTACAAGCTATTGCTGTTGCTTGCTGAAAGCAAGAAGTGTAGAAATATTAGATTTTTACAGAATTAATTAAAGGAAACAGTTTTGTCTTGTTTTATATATATATATATAATTCTTGTGCTGTTTTACTTGAGTTTTTTTATACTCTGTGAAGTGTCTTTGAGTGTTCAGAAAAGCACTTTATTGATAAAATACATCATTATTATTTATAACTAACCACAAAGCATGAGAATCAAAGCTATGTTAATGGAATTCTCTTGTCTTCTCCAGACATTTCAGACATGTCACCAACATTGCTGATGCCATCAGAAACTGGAAAATCTGGAAATTATGTTAGTTTTTCCAAGATTTAGATTAGATAAAAAGTTGTGAAATGCCAAGTGCTACTGCACTCCTGCCAGGCAGGTTTGGGATTCAGAGGAAAAAAAAAAAAGGGGGGGGGGGGTTACGACACTCAAAGAAAGACACCAGAGACACCACAAATAAATGAACACAGGCTTGAGTGTCCCAAAAAATGAAAAAAATTAAACATATTTTTAAAAAAAACGACAACAAACAATGGGGAGGTGCTGGCCACCAAAGGGTCCAGCACACAACAAAAGACCAACTTTGAAGCATGCTGGTTGAAATTTCTAGCCTCATAAACAGTTTCTAACTGTACAAGATTTATTACCAAAAAGCTGCTAAAACAAAGAAACAATCTTCCAAACACACTGTCCTTTACTTCACATGTTTAGTTTGTCAATTTGTGTTTTTAATTCTTAAAACTTTAAAATGCATGATTTTCCACTTATCAAATCTCAAGTTGATCATACATTTGTTACATCTTCTCAAAGTTCCTCAGAGAGATTTTGAAAGTTTATAATGCTCTGAACATCATGGGAGTGGATGAATGTGCCTCATCTGAGAAAATGTTTGCGGCTACTGCAACCATGTAAAATAACAACAACTAAGAAAAAACACCCATCACGTCCTTTTTACAAAGCCTCTTCCACTTTAGCTTTCCAATCTTCATTAAAGTTGTGTACTTTGTTCACTATGGTGCCTCTCAAATGGATTCTAAGTGCAAGTTCGATTTGATGCAAATCATTTCAAGCAGATGTTCATCCTCCCCCAAACTGTAGCCACACATTTAGTTACTGGTGTTAAAAGCTTCAGCGTCTTGGGGAAGACTGTGGGGTTCAAAAAGTAACAGGCAAAAGATGTGTTTAAAAAACTCTTTGTGCTTGGGAAGCTTTGTTTCTACTTTCCACCATGATAAAACTTTCTGATTTCTCAAACTACAGGACAAACTAATGCTTTTTATCAGGGGGCGTGTGTTCAAGTGACAGCCCTCACTAAAACAAATCCTGTCGGTATTGAAAGTGTGACCTGAGCCGGCCACTTTAACACATTAACCTGTAATTTATGGTTGTACAGGGAGTGATTTAAAGAAACTGAAAGAACACAGCATCATATTTTATTACAACACATTTTCTTCCCTGAAGCTGGAGATTTGGTTACAGGGCAACATAAGAATATCTGTTGTGTTTGTGCCCAACTTCTCTACTCCAAGTTTGGTCTCCACAACTCCTCAGGGAAGCATCTGGCTCTTTAGCTGCTTAATGTTTCACTAAGTTGGCTTGTTGCTGACATAATCTGTTGCTTACTACAGGGTGGGAAGCATACAGCGAGCGTGTGTGGCGTCCTCACTGCAAACAGATGGCTGCTCTGACAGAAGACGCCTCTGCTTCTTATAGCTCTGTGAAATAAAAATGTCTGACTAAATCTTTATGTAAATGTAACTTCTGGAATATTTTAGAGCAATACTTTGAATATATTACAGACAAGAAAATTATTCCAATGCACAGTGAATGCACAAACAGATTTGGAAAGACAGCTGCAGCTTTGTATCCTCAGCTGAAGACCCGTCTGCACACTTCACATCTGATTTGTCTCAGAGCTTAAAAATCCGCCCATAACTGTCTGCACTGCTCATCTACATCTCTGCCTCTCTGACTGATAAGAGCTGAGACATTATATAAGTTTATTTTACAAATAAGACCACATTCATAGGACGGTATATGTTTTATTTTAGCTGCAGGTCTGCAATGAAGTGAGAGTTGATGAGTTCAAAAACTTGAAAAGTGAATGCAAACATTTACTAAGTGAAACAGAAGCCTCGTTTTCCAGATAAAATGCTGTTGTTGTGGCACATAAATCCATCTCTCTTTTTTTTTTTTTCCTAGCAACTCTCCTCATTTACACCTCATTTATTGCAACTTTATTGTTGCTCTAAAATCAGAATAAAATCAAGCAAAGCAAAGCAAAGGAAATTACTTCACAAAGACCACAAATGAGTGTTTCATTTTCAGGTCACAGCAGAATTGGCCCTCATTAGGGACATCAAACACAGCATAATAATATTAATATTCAAAGAATACAGTCGTAGTTTTACAAAGAAAATTTAATTTCCTGAGACTCAGGTTTACAAAAAAAAAGAAAAAATTGACTGACAAAACTCAAAAAATGTTTTTTGTCTTATCTCTCATCAAAGTGCTTTCTTAGACTTCACATAAGCCACATTCACCTAAAAAGTCGGGACAAATGTCCTTTTCTGAGACATTACAAGCCAATAAGTATTACCTGGTTTGCCTGAAACGAATTAATAAATCTGCCAATGGAATAAAAAAAAAAATACAAAAAATAAAATAAAAAACATGTGTTGTGTTTTGAGCCGACAGCTTAGTTTCCTGGGGGGAAAAAACTGACTGAATTTGTTTTTTTTTTTACTAGCCCCAGCGCCACATTATTTTTTATCATTCTTTATCAGTGTCATTTTTGACTTGTTTTATCTCGAAGCAAGATTAAAAAATAAATAAATAAATAGAATAAAGTATGTATTCTGAATGAATGTGGCTCAAATTGCGTCTAGAAGATATAACTAAAACAAAATGAAATGCTTACACTTTAAAATGTAATAGTAAATCTTACTTAAAAAAAAAAAAAAAAAGTTACCTTAACTTATTTTAGCTCACTCTGTTGAGTCTACTTACTTAAACTTAGTAAAGACAAGTTTCTTGTGTTGACTTTACTTGAAAAATTTAGGAAACCTATTGGCTCAAAATTTCCAAGTAAAGTTGACCACAAACTTGAAGTTGTTAAAGCTGAAAAGAACTAAGCTCTGACAACTCATGTCATGGCAGTAACCTATCAAAAGTTGATAACCAAACCCTGTGACCGTGAGTGAGGAGGGTACACAGCTGACATGAGACCCTGCTGTACATGGGTGATTCACACACGAGCTGCCTGTGCTCAGTCGTGTAGACAGACTGTCTGTGCACCAAGGCACCGACCGACCAACCGACTGTCGCTGCTCTGTGGGATTGACTGCCTGAGTACATGATTGGCAGCTTGAGTGGGCAAATGGAAATGCCTGTTTGAATTAGAGGCTAATGCAAAGCATTCACAGGAATTTTCACCCATAATTTTACAGAAGAAAATGAAATTTATTGATGTCCTTGTGATCCAGTCTATGCTTTAGACAGCTGGACTAAGCCATGGAGCCTAGACAGTCAGTCTATACCAGGGCAAAGACAGCCTGTGTCACCTATGTGATATATCCATGTACAGCAGGGTCTTATATCCACTCCCTGCCCTCCTCACTCATGGTCTACCTGAGGAATGATTTTGCATAAGTTACTCTGATAGAATTTATTTAAGTTCATTTGAGTACTGCAAACTCACAAAAAATAAGTGAATCAAATCTACTTTATCTGAGTTAACAGAAATTACTTTTTGTAAGGCAGCAAGTTTGCGCATTCTTTTTAAGTAAAGTCAACTTATTATAGTTTACAGTGTATTCTTGACTTTTTTTTTGCAGTGTATCGTCTTACCAGTCTCACTGAACTTGTGACAGAGCTGTGGGCAGTGAGGACACATCAAACTTTTCCCTCTCCCACCAGTGCTTCCATTAAAGGCTCAGCACAGCCAGCAGCTCTTTTTCCCTCTCCATGTAGATTTTGACGGGTACACTCTTGAAAGGGCTGTATCACTGCTAGAAGGTGCTGTGGGGACTACTCAGAAAAGCTGGTGTTTTCCAGGATAAAGTGGACTTTTACTTTCCTAATTTTACTGACCATTTGGAGCACTTTTACCCTGTTAGTCATATTCACACCACATTCACACACTGATGATAAAGGTCGCTACACTAAGGAACCACTTACAAGACAACAGTGTTTTTGTATTTTGGCCTCTCATTGACACAACAAACGCGTTTCAGCTTACCTAAAATCAAAACTTTTGGAAACATTCTGATGAGGTGAATTTTTCTGAAACACTGCTTCATGATTCCTGTTCTGAAAAATAAGCTGGAGTTTTCAGGCTCAGCTTCGTGTGAGAGCATTAATCGGAATACTGACAACATTTGATACCGTAGAAGTCATGTAAACACCTTATTCCAATTGTCATGACCTGTTTAGGCTCATTTTCCAATTAATAAAAATCTGAATCAGACTCCTGGCATATGCCTAAGTCAACCTGAATATTGGGTCATGAAAACACATAAGTCAGACTTGCTCCTGAGTAAACTGCAAGGAGGATTATTTTCCTTCTGCGCTGGTTCAAAATGGCAAGAAGGCAAAGTCTCTACACTTATGGGGCACAGAGGAAACAGTACTATGCAGATAAATCATGAAAATTTAAATATCATGGGATGTTTAGATGGGCAAAAGCACTGCAATTATGATATATATTTTTTAAAAGATGTGTGACAAGCTTAACGAAGCAGGTTTTCAGCAGACTACCGAGCAGGTAAAACATAGGAAGCTAAAAAAACAAAACAATACTAGCAGCTCAAACCTGTCAGCTATTTTGTGGAATACAGTGCTTGCAAAAGAACGAACCTAGATGACTTCTTGTCGTGACGGTACTGCTTCTACTGCTACGGGATATGCTTATCAACATGTAAATGGGAATATTCCGTTAGGTCAGCACTCTGCAGAGCTTGTAAACACCTTTTTTTATATTGCCTTAATATTACCAAACATTGCCTTAACCAGAACATAGACCTTAATTTGAATATGGTGTGCATGTTAACGTAATCACTGACAATGCGGTGCTACTGTCTCATGCTTGTGCTGCTGAATCTACTGAATCTACTGAATCTGCTGACTGCTTTTAAACAAAATATGCACCTGTCACACAATTTCTGCAATCAGTGAAAGCATTAAATATAAACTTTAGATGATTAGCTCACCTCTACTTGGGTTTCTAAACTGTTGTTGTGTATACGGTTTCCTACAGCTATATTGCCAACTACAGGCCTGGCATTCATACTACAGTGTGTACAGTGTGTTATGTAAACTGTTTTTTTTTTCATTGCACTTTTTTGCGTTTCAGATGAAATGTGAAATGTTGTGTAAACAGCTTCTTATTGAATCCCAGCCATACACACTCCAGGGACAATTTGGGCTCATTGTTTTACCCAAGGACACTTTGGTGTGTGGCTGCAGTTGTGGGATTAAACCCCCAACCATTTGATTACGAGACAACCAACTCTACCAGTGAGCCAAAGCTGCCATTACACCGAGAAAAATATATCTGGGGGGAAGTAAATTTAACTTAATTGAATCCCTGAAATCAACAATAAAAATTCAAGTCACTGTCTTCACACAAATATATCTCGTATTGAAGTCAAAAATATTCATTCCAATTCAAGACAGTGTGAATTTTTTTGAGAACATGAATAATTTAAGTCATATGAGGCAATCTTTTTGAATTCATCCACACAACAAGAGACAGACTTGTTCTCTTTACTGTTTCATTTGGTTTTTCTGGAACCGGAAGCCAAACTTAATTCCTTAGCATACTTTGTTACCATGAGTGAGGAGGGCACACAGTGGACATTTGAGTCTGCTCTACATGGATGAATCACATGGGTCTTTGCTGGCCATTCATGCTGGTGTGGACTGGCTGCCTACACTAAAAGGTGTCGACCAGCTGTTTTTTGCACTACGGTTTTGACTGGCTGTCTACACACTACATTGGGACCCACTGCCTACATTACATGGAGTCGACCTGCTACCTATGCTACATGTTGTAGATGGGCTACACCCAACAGTGTAGACCGGCAACCCCTCACGCTTCATGTAAATGATATAATTAAGCTGTTATTACTCAAAACTTAATTGAAGACATCAAAATATTAAGCAATTCATACAAAGACTCGTTTGGATTTATTTATACAAAGTTTAGTTTTGCTTAACCAGTTTGACAAAATCAAGTTCACTTTCTTAAAAAAAAAAAAAAAAAAAAAAAGTGGTTCAGACAAAAAGCAATCTTGCTTCAGAAACATTTACAAATGATGCAAAACGTTGCCTTAATTTTCTTAAGTAGAGCTACTAGAATTTATTTTACCCAGTGTCCTGGGTTTAAGCTAGCTGTTGTAAGCCTGCAGTGCATGTACATGTTCAGTTATCAATGTTGTCTGTTCCTTGGACTTTCCAGCTTAACAGCAGAGCTAAAAGCTGGTGAAGAGGCTGATGAGCCGTCCTGGTTTCATAATGTCTGGCTGCACTCCATTAAATCAAGTTAAACAGGGAAGAGACTCATGAGATCAAGAAAGCAAACTCACGCACTCAAAGCAGTTTCACACGATTCAAAGAAAAAAGAGAGCTTTGATGATTTTTAAAAGTAATAAAAATTTGTCCCACTGTGGGCAGATTTCTGCGGTCAGCGTGACTCCGGTGACTTCATTCGGACTTAGAAAGAGACGCTTCTCACTCTGATAGACGAAACTATAAAGCAGAGATTGAAAGGCCAGTAGAAAGTGAAGCCTCAGATAACATCAGAGTCCACATGCTGAGATCTTATGAAGCACAGACGTCTGATATTTTCCTCTTAATATTTAAACTTTAATTCCAGCTGCACTAACCGATGAAGTTATAGAGACACTACAGGAACCTTCTTTGAATGCTTTTAAGGAGCTTTAACATGTTTCACTGTGTGACATCCTCATTATACTGTCATGGTGCAACATGCTTAGAATGACCCTGTTTATATATAATATCATCATATTTAACTGTTATTCTCTCTCCAAGTGATTTAACTTTTCAATCACTTGTTTTCACATCATAAAGAGAATATTAAAAGCTCTTTTTTATTTGTCTCCCTCTCTCAGGGCAGTGGAGTGTAAAATTGGAATATCATCTCAGGATGATCCTGGCAGAAGAAAATAGTTTGATGACTGCAGCTCACTTCTATGTTTTGTAATTTTTCTAAAAGGAACTGGATGAGAACCAAAGAGTTGAAGGTGGATGGCTTTTTCATTTTCTAATTTGATGGCTTTTTCTCTGCTGTCAGACCTCGTCTATCAAAGCTGCAGGTCTGAAGCCTCTGCTAGCCACATCGATGCTCCAACACCCAAGTTAATTTAAAGCAAATAAAAGCACAAAAGTGTAAATTAATTTTATTCAAAGCAAACAGACAGGTCAGAGCGAAGCGTTTTCACCTCCTGCACGACTCAAGGATCAATTCATGCAAGAGTTTGAGAGACGTGACACAAAGGAGAGTGTTTCTTCAGCTGGTGGGAAGCGAGGTTATTTTTTGAAAGCTGCGAGTCATGGCGCCGACGGTTAAACACTGAGAAAGTGTCAAGAGCTCTTTACTCATCAAACCACTCAGTGACCCTGCCTGCCCTGACCTGAAGTCTTTTCTCCTCTCGCTTATTCACCTCGCTCTGTCGATCGTGAGCTGTTGCTGTATACTTTACAGCTTCTTCATTTCAGATTGATTCGAAAGACTTTCTGTCAGGAGAGCTCCCTGATGCTTATTTGAGTCAACATTCTCATTGTTATAAATATGGCAGCATTTGAAAGTGGTCTGAAAGGCATGTAGCACATATCTTCTTCAGCCTTTTACAGACTCACATTAAAGGTGGGGTCTGCAGGATTTTCATAAAAAGTAAAATGTTGTCTTTTACAGGAATAATCCAGCTCAATTGTCAGCTTTGGTTTTCTGTACATATGTGTCAGTGTCCAGCGTCCAATGCACAAGTGACTTTGCATATTGATGACAGAGAGTGGGAGAAACTATCCTGAGTGGCTATGATAGTAACACGCAAAGAAATAATGATACAATATTAGCAGCATTCCTCATTTACCTGTAGAAAGTCAGGAGTATGGCTCTTGAGCCTCTCTAATGCAGAAACGTGATGTTGCAGGTGCTCGCTGGGCTGGTGAGTGTGTTCGTGTAGCTACAGCTATGAGCTACAATCAGAGGCACAGACACAGACGTGGAAGCGGATGAAAGGGAAGAACAGAGAAAATAGAAAACAAAATTCTAATAAGATCAAAAAGAAGTTTCCCAGTGTTATAAAGCCGCCGATGAAGTTTCTGCATAACTCTGAGTTAAAAGGCACATCTGAGGGAGCAACTTCATGTGAAAAAAGTATCATTCGATGGGATTAATTTCAGGATTAATCAAGCCCTCTCTCCTCTAATTTTTATGTAATTGTAAGTGTAGCTTTACACTTGTATTGTGTGGTGACTTTTTAAAAACAATCAAGTCTTGTTATTACAATATATGCTTTTTTCAATGTTGACAATATTTAGTTAACTTCTTCGAACAGAGTGCTGGGCTGTGTTTGTGCTGTATATGTGCATGTGTTGCGCAGTGCGTAATATAGCGTATGATTTTTTGTGCTGTTCCAGAAAAGTGTTTCAAGTGTACTTTGTGCTGTATGAGCATGAGTTGGGGCTTGTATTGTGGGCTAACCTTTGTCACACATGCCTTGCTTGTACTGTACAGCATGTGTGAGCAGGTGAATATCTTTCCCTTCTACTTTCAATTTCAGCTTTTGTCTCGTAGTGAGCAGCAGCCATCCTCAAATGGCTCGTGTGAAAGGAGAAGGAGAAGCTGTGGGATGCTTGAGGTTCTGATGATGCTGTCAGAGTTTTTTGTTTAACTTAACAAAATAGGAGAAAAAGGCTCATAAATTTTTTTGTACCTATGTTTGTTAGTGTACAAATTTTGAGTTTATTCAGTAAAATGTGTTTGCTCTGTTTGATTGCACTGTTTTTTTCTTCACTAAACCTCTAAAATACAACTGTCTGTTTTTTTCCTCATATAACATGCAGTTCAAACTTTTTTTCTCTCATATAACATGTAGTAAATCTGAAATAACTCCCAGATAATGAAAGTTTCAAGTATTAAAGAAGAAATGGGACACTATACGGTCAAAATGAGCAAAAAAGTCTTGGCAGGCATTCAGGTGTTGAAGGGTTAATACTGCTGTCAGTAACATAGATTGGTCATTGTGGAAACACATGATGTAAAATAAAGCTTCCAATGGACAACAAGCAGAGGAACTTCCTGGCTGTTTGCATATGTGTATTAGTGACTGAGTTAAATGTGCAAACTTCAAATATTGGTTATGATGATCAGTACTTTTCCGTTCTTTTTTTCCTGTTGATTTATTCATAGCCACTGGTATCTTAATTATTTGGTTTCCCCTTGCCCAAACACACTCAGACCAGGGCTAATTTCAAATAAAACCAGTATTGCAATATTTTCCTCTTGTGGCTAACATCAGAGAGCTCCTGAAGCCGTATAACTCCAGCAGGACTCTGAAGTCCTCTGATCAGGCTCAGCTGGTAGTGCCATGTACCAGACTCTAAAATAAAGCAGACTTTGCTTTTGAAGTTGTTGGTCCTCAACTTTGGAGCAATCTCCCACTGGTTTTTGGGAAGTGTGGACTCTGGACATTTTCAAAAAGCAGTCGAAGACCCATCTGCTCAGACCTGCCTTTCTTTGAACTGCCTATGTCTGCTTGCACTGCTGTGCGAACTAAGAAGAGATGACATAGACCTTCCCTTCCATCTATCATTACTGGGATTGTCAGATCCATCACCAATAAGCTTGACCCTGGTAAAATGGATTAGACATGACAGGCTGGGAGGAGGGTTGCAACCATAATGCAGTTAAATATGTATAACTGTATTACTTTCTTTAAACATAATTAAATCAATACAATCCCAACACTACAGATACATTATTTTGACAAACTAACAGCATGACATTTTTTTTCAAAGCTTTTACCAGGATGGAATAAAATAAATTGGTAAAAAATAAAAACTGAAGGCTCACAAGGAGGATTCTTTTGTACTTTATTTGGGTTTTATCATCCATCAGAGTTAATATATCAGGTGCAGGGATGTAGTGATGGGCTGCTCTTTGGATGTCCTCATTCAGAACAGTGTGACCATCATCTCGCAGGGCTGCCTAAGATATTCATCCATCACAGTCAACATCATTCTTGTCAAAGTTACATTATCATTGCATGGTAATGCAGTTTAAAGTGCGTATTGATTTGAAAAGTCTGCTGCAGTATTGCATGTGCTGATGCTCTTGGGAGTCTCCCACTCAAACTTGAAAGTAGGTTTAAAGAATTTATCACTGGACTTGCTAAAATTAGTGAAGGGAGGAGTTCACTTATTTTTTATGCACCAGAAATGTCAGTGTAGGCCCTCACTCCATCTTTAAAGTGATGTAAAAGTCAAGAGAAGGTACTGTATTCCCCTCACTGAGTATTGTTAGGATCATTGTGTTTCCTAAAACATATAGTGGTTCCCATTGATCATACAGTATTAGGGTTTAAACCCTCACTAGAGAAAATTTCATGTTTGTTTGGTTTTTTTTGTCATGGATTAATGTAGGTTCAGAGTCATAAGTTACTCCTGTAATACTTCCCAGTATGCTCATTTATGAATAGTGGTGCAGTGTACGACTTACACACACCTCACTGTTGAATGCACATACACATGAGGGAAAGTGTGAAGTGGAGGAGTATTACATGACAAATTGACCTGATATATTCTATATGACATGTAATGAGTCTCTCTGGAGGTGAGTTATTGGTTTTCTTGTTCATTGGCTGGTAACCCATTATAAATGTGTTTATTTTGGGGACCATATGTTCTTATTGACTTGGTTTTTGAAAAAGTTTTCTTGGAACTTGCTGCATTACTAAACACTCACAGTAAAAAAGAGCGATTCACTATCATAATGTAGTATTTAGATATGGGTGTTTTCTATGCTTTGACTTTAGATATATTAGCTTAAGATGACCATTACAATTCAAGAACAGACTTTGACCAAAAAGATCACAGATGTCAACACTTTAGGAGGATTTTGGTCCCACTCATCACATAAAGCAGCCTGGTCTGTTGCTCTAAGCCAGTGTTTCTCAAAGTAAGGGAACCTCAGGCAGAAATATCTCTGACAACAATGTTTTATAAACAAGAGATATATTTTAAAGCACTGCTAATCAAAATCCCTGGTCTTTTTCTAGCATTAAAATTTAAATAAATAAATGAATAAATAAATACATAAACACATTGATGGACAACTATGCATTACCACCAAACAGCAAGTCCTCATTGCCTAAACTGCAGTTCTTCAAGATTCTACCACAGGCAGATATATGTATGTATGTATGTATGTATGTATGAATGTGTGTGTGTGTGTATATACATATATATATATATATATATATGTGTGTGTGTGTGTGTGTGTGTGTATAAACATAAAATAAAGTAAAAGAATGAAATAAATTACTCATTCAAAAATGAGTGAATAGAAGGATAGCTTGTGAATATTAATTCACCCATAAGTATAAAAAACCTATGTGCATACATGGACAATACTATATTATATTACCGTAAAACACCACATAATATTTGGGACCAGGTGGCTGTTTGGGACTGGTGTTCTTTTCCCACAAAAATTTCCCACAGCACTAGCAGCAAACTTTTTGTCCGTGCTGTCACTTACAGTGGCATAAATTTCTTGGGCTTTTTTTTTTTTTGGATCATTTTTCGCGGCACTCTCTAATGACGCGCCCGCTTACTGATTATCCATTCCTTCATGTTTAACTCTGGCTCCTCACTTGTTTTCTTCCTACCTCCACCGCGCAGCCTAGCTCTTCTGCTGTTCTCCTCACAGAGACGTTGAAGTTCTCTCTCTCACTCTCACCCTCTTGGGGTCGACAGCGGAGTCTCTAGCTTCAGCTTCTCCTGAATGTTCATGGGCATATTTGATGACAGATAGTTTATGTTAAGCTCGTACTTCTTTCTTTCCCCCTGCACCGGCGTCAGGGCGATCAGCAGCAAAGTGACTGATGTGACTGACGTTAGTTGTTTATTTTAAAAGCACGCACGAACGCCAAAAAGGGAGGTGGGGTGTGCATCTTCTTCTTCGATTTTTTTAAGAAGTTACTCCCTGTGTTTATTTGGGATGGGCGTTTATTTGTCAAAACACACCGCTACACCCAGCTGCTATTTGGTGTTTTACGGTATAGTACATTATATTATATTATATTATATTATATAAGATAGGACAGGAATAAATGAGATTAAATGAGATGTGATACCATATCATTTGATATGATGAAGTAAAATAGGACTGTATTGATCCCTTATGGAGAAATAGTTTTTTACAGCATAGAGCAAGTGAAAGTGAAGGAACAGTGCAGTGAAAATAAACAGCAAGTAGAACACGAGATATGACAACTGAAAATAGAATTACATTCAGTGGCATTAACTAAATAAGACTATACAAACTGGCTATAAGGGTAGGGGTACTAAAAGTGTAGCAGATAAATATGAATTTGGATCCATTAAATGAGGCAAAAGACACAAGTTTTGGGTGGAGAAATGCTCTACTGCTATGCTTGTAATCTATGTTATCACTCTGACGTCAAGGACAGACTGCTCATGCAGAAAGTAGGTATCAGCTGTTTACACAATGTGGTTACATGATGTCCATTCAAATATGATCTGCCTGTTAAATGCTGGTTTTTACATGACTAATGACTATACGATCACGCCCAGATGATGATTTCACTGTGAATAAAAGAGCTGAACAACGGGGAAGTCTTTGAAGCTGATAGGAGTCAGAGTGCTGGATGCACCTCTGACCAGACTTCCCTTTTGCAAAAGCATAAACTGAGTATTTGTGTCTGGAGCTTCTTTCAACACCCGCAGCAGCTGATAGCCAGTTGGGTGCTTGAACCCAACAGTTGAATTTGACATGTACAGTGAGGTTGTTGTAGAACAAAAGGGGGAGGCCCTAAAAAAGAATGGTATTTCTCAATAAGTAAGCATGTACGTATTTATGTAGCAAAACAACACATTATTTGATATGGCTAACTAGCTTGCATAGGTTACATAGTTGATGTTGCCAAACCGACCCATCCATCAAGCAAATACACTTTTCCAAGCTTCTTACTCTACTTCAAAACCAGGTAGAAATGATTCACTAAAGGGTAGATGACATGAAAGGGGACAATGTGGATGAATGGAACAGTACGAGGAGGGATGGACATTCTTTAGTCTGGGTGAAAAGAAAGAATGTGCAAACTCTTTATATGTCTTTTATTGAGAATATTCATGTGCAGCCCCTCATTATACCTTTTCAAATATTTAGTTCAAAGAGCATGGTATCTTTATTTCCATGGACCCTGTTAGTTACAATACTATGTGATGTAGTTATGTCAAACAGGGTGATGTGAGCTCCAAGTTTTTAGACAAAAGATGACTACTTAAGCTATACTCCCCACACAAGTCTTGTTCGGACAGTCTTTACTACCTTATTTTTCAAATTGAAACCGGTACTTGTCTTGGTTTTCTTCGTAACTGCACTCAATTTCGTCTAGCAACTGAAGTAACAGACAAGAAAACAAGGAAACACATTGCAACTGGGTATAGGACGTCTTTTGGTTTCTCCTTTGTACCATTGTCAGTTTGAATCGAACTGAGCATGCCCAGTCCTGTTTGAAGTCAGTTGATTTGGCTCCCTCAGTAGCTGCCTCTCTTCGCCTTAATTAAGTTGTAGCTTGGCTGACTAAATTTTCTCCAAAGCCTCTTCAACACCACTGAGACAACATAAAAGGCTTCTTAACTGTTTCCCTTTTTCTTTGCACTTTAACTCTCTGGCTAAGATAAATGGGTTAAAGGGTTCTGACCCTGCGGTGTGCTTAATAAATTAGATTAGACATTGATTCATCTGTTCGGTCAAATAACCAATAGCTTCATTAAATGACAGTCTCATTGGGCCATAAATTATTCATACTCATCACCAGCTTTCAGAGTTTAAAATTACACTGGAGGGTGGAAGTTGATGACACTGTCAACTTCCTCATAAAACTGCATGTTTAGCAAAACATCACTGGATAAACAGCAATATAAGCAGCAGCAGATCATAACTCAGTCACCGGTGAGCCTATGAAGGGCCGGTCATTAAGCCTGCAGTCTCGCGCTGGGGAGGGAAACAGAGCCAACAGAATCCTGGACGGCTTCTCGGTTTAGCAGCTCTAACATCTGTCCCCAGGGTGGCACGCTGCTGGTGTACCTTTTGAATATGTATGTGAGTTATTGGTCCTGGGGGAGCAACTATATATCCATGAAGCAGCAGACGAGTGACAATGAGGGCCCAGTCGTCTTCTTCCTTTATCTGGGGCTGTCGGCCTCCTGATGTATCTCTCAGCACAACTTGTTCGGATTGCCTCATCTATCATTGGCCTCAGATATGAAAATGTGGAGCCCTGCATCAGGGCCCAGTCACATTGTTACGAGTGCAATCTGAAGGCATCATGGGGGAGGTCCTCCTCTAAAGTTGGGGTGGGAGAAGGGGGAGGTGAGCTGGCGGGTATCAGGGGGACTGTAAGAGAGTCACATGGAAAAGAGAGGAGCTGCTCTGCCTCCTGATTTGTTTTATTACACTGGTATGCACTTTTTAGTGTGTTTCCAAGGACACACTCTTCTTGTATTATAATAAGAGCAGTTCTTAGACCTTATCATAGAACTTCTGTTTACCTACTGATGAAAGCACTTGATTACCCCTCACTGTAATTGGTATTTAAGATTAATAAGTACAGAATGATGAGGTTACTGTCTATATCCAAGGACATATGGTCAGCAGGATGGTAGCAATCAAACGCTGTGTTGTTGCTGTGAAACTAAAGACGTGTTTACGACTGCTCCCAAGCCAAATCTCTTAGACCACGCATTTGTTTATTGGCTTCCCTTAATAATGTGTGAAGGGGGATCTTAATTAGATTAGACTTCATAAAGGAGTAACCAATTTGCATTACACAAGGTCAATCATTATCTCTTCTCAAACTTGTTAGGCCTGATGATCCGTGGGTAAAACTTGAAGTAAACACAACTTCAGAATGGGCCAAAACACTATGTTTATGTGAATAGGAATGTGCTGTGGTTTCAGTCATACAAGTGCACAGAGCATCAACCACTGTTCTGTAACAGTGACACAAAAACGTGAGACAAATGGGTTCCAACTTTTCAGTCTTCTTATCAGAGCTCCTGTATCCACAGGTATGCATCTGTAATGCCTTGCTGCAAGGGTTTTTATTTCCATGCAGAACTTACAAAGTGACACACCAGATATTTCTGTTCTGTGTCTGTTCCATCTCAGCTCCATGGTGTGTTGACTGCCTGCTCTCTCAACTTACACAGTATGCGTGTTAAGTCCATCATGTAGCACTGATGTTCATGACTGCGCTGTAACAAATTTCCATGTGAAGAAAAAAAATAGTAAACAAATGGCAGCAGGGTTGCCATTATATGACTGTAAAATTTACAGTATTTTGCTGTTCGTCACATTATCTTTTACCTTGTGATCATGAGTGAGGAAGGCACACAGTGGACATGAGGCCCTGCTGTACATGGGTGTATCACGTAGGTCACAGAGGCTGTCTTTGCCCTTGCAATGTCTGAATGTGCACGCTCCTCAGCTTGGAACATTTGTCAAGGATAACATTGAATAATGGTATCTGTAGAACTCTAAAGAGAAGTCATCTGAAGGTATTGTATAAGCAGTGCATTGGTTTGCTGTATATGTCTGTAATTTGTGGGGAAATACTGCCGGCTTACACTGTGGAGCACAGACAGCCTGTCCATTACACAGAGCATTCACAGCTGGTCAATGCCACAGAGTCAAGACAGCTGTGGGGCGTGGACAGCGTGAGTCACCCATGTGTTTCATTCATCCGCAGTGTTGCATGTCCACTGTGTGCCCTCCTCACTCAAGGTTACATTGAACACTGCATCCACCTCTAGAAAAACTACCACTCTTCCAAGAATACTGTATTTTACTGCAATTTTAATACATTACCTTACCATTTTGGGTCTTTTTGTTTTGGCTTCAAATTTCCCAGACCACAATGTGTTGCTGACTTCAGTGCAAAACCGTATTACATAAAAAGTAAAGTATAGTGCTGAAAATTGGCTGTAAATTAAAAGCAATTGCTTACAGTGACAAAATTAGACTTTGACCACGCTAAAATGGTAATACAATCAACATGCCTGGCAACATCATTCTTACCTCTGACCAAGAAATTGTACAAAATGTGTTTAATGACTGCACTGCCCGCAGGATTTTGAGGCATATCTCTACCTCTTTTTTTCTTTTTATGAAACTGAGTCATCTTTAACACCAACCTTCATAGAGTGGTGCAAAGTGGGACTGCACAATATATTATTTTAGTATCGTAACTGCAATATGTGCATGCACAATGTTCATATTGCAAGGTATATGATATATTACGATAAATTTGAGCCATTCGATTTACTTAATATGGTCTGCCGATGCTCAATCATACTACTAATAGATCTAAACAAGTGTTGATACATTTGACCATTCAACTAACAGACTTTTACTCAGCAAACAGAAAGAAGCAGATGCCAGTAAAATGGGTGGTGGTCCAGCACCGCCACCTCTAACGACCTGCATACAGTTGCCTTGTATCTCTGATATTATTCTTATTATTAAAAACAAACAAAAAAAAAAAAAAAAAAAAAAAAAACCCTGCCATTTACAAAAAAATCGGAGCACAATACGCATTATCTGCTGGGATGTGGGAGCATGACTACGGCTGGTAATGTTGCTAATGGAAAGATGGATTAGGTTGTGTATGTAAATGATGGACTGTGATGTGAAATGGAAACATTTGAAAAAGAGAATTGTCAGGAAATGTCAGAACACCGGTGCACGCTCTGATGACAATCTCCCGAAAAATATTAAAAATATTCAATTCCTTGCACAGTAATGTTGCACCTTCATCAACGAGTTCATTGTCAAAAGGACATGATGTGACAAAAGTCGACTTGTATGTTTCTTAAATAACAGACAGCAGAACCACGTTAAGCCAAAACTCTCCCGCTGACTGAAAGAATAAGGAAATCAAATATAGTGTGTGGATGAAAGAGGGCGGAGACAGAGAAAAACTTGAGGTTCATTGACAAAAACCTGGTCCCGACCAGGTTAGTTTCACAGCGTCTGTTACTACAGTAACTGACCAAGAGCTGAAGTCACTTCTCTTCGTGAAACAGGCTTGAGTTTCCCCTCTTTCTCTGTGTGAGTTACCTCGATTTGTGAAACGGAAAATTCAGAGTTTCCCTCATTTCAGGGTTAATAGACTCAGAGTTTTTGCTTAACTTGCTTCGTAAAATGGACCCCTGGTGTGATTTGGTCCTAAGGATCTTATTTTTGATTTATAATTATTCACCTCTAGTTTGTTAACATATGAAATGTTTCTAAAATATGAACAATGTATCATTAGCATTGTTTGATATTTGTCTGAAACTAATTTTTGTTGACACGGCACTTCTTGTGGACAAATTGGGACCTTCCTTGGGATTATCAAAGTTTTGTTGTTGCTTTGATCTGTTGCTGATTGTTTTCAGCCTTATATCACTTCAGTTGCTTTGTTGTCAGTTTGTACCCAGCCTGGGTACTAGAGGGTTGCTGGTTCAACACCAACTACAGCCAGTTAGGAGTAGTTGGAGAGATGCCAGTTTACTCCCCGGCCACAACAAGAGGGTCAATGATTATTGCACAAAACTTCTAGTTACTCAAGGTGCATCTTGCTTATTGACAGAGTGACAACACTGTCATTCTTCTTGAGGATTACTAAATCATATCTTACTCTTATGCTTATTAAAAGCAGAAGTTTTGTTTGTAAAATGGAAAATATACTCTATATAACATATATAGCTTAAATCTGATTTGACTATGAACAGAATCTTTCCATGGTCAAAGGGACAGTCAGTTCACTCCATTCACTAACTAATCAACCAGCCACAGACAAAAAGCATTTAGCTTCAATAACTTAGTCTCGCCAACTTCTCTGTCTACTCGTCCAAATATCGGTTCTTTACGCTGCAAGAAACCAGCAAAGTCAAACCCAAAGTCATTGTTCGCAATCACACAATCACAATCTGTTGCACAGAAGAAAAAAAAATCAGGGGAGAAGTAAATTTAACTTAATTGGATAGTCTCTTCACACAATTATATCTAGCATTGAAGTAAAAAATATTTGTTCAGATTACAATACAGTGTGATTTTTTTTTTCAAAACATGGTCATTTAATTAATGTGAGGCAATCTTTTTGAGTTCATCCACACAACAAGAGGTTATTTTATCATCTTTACTGTTTCAATTTGTATTTCTGGAACCGCACACCAAACTTTATTCCTTGCCGGACCTTGTTGCTATGAGTGAGGAGGGCACGCATTGAACATTAGAGCCTGCTGTACATGGATGAGTCACATGAGTGGCACAAGCTGTTTATGCTGGTGTGGACTGGCTGCCTACACGAAACAGTGTGGACCAGCTTTGATTGCTCTATGGTGTTGATTGGTTGCCTGCACTTTAGTGATGAGCTGTTGCCTATGCTACATGGAGTAGACCTGCTGTCTGTGCTACATGGCGTAGATAGGCTACGCCCAACAGTGTAGACCGGCAACCCCTTATGCTTCATGTGAATGATGTAATTAATCTGATATCACTCAAAACTTTATTAGAAACATCAAAAGATTAAGTAATCGTACAAAGTTCAGTTTTGCGTAATCTACTTGACAAAATTAAGTTCACTTTGCTTGGATTTTTTTTTTTCATGTAAAAATAAAGTAGTTTAGACAAAAAGCAATCTTGCTCCAGCAACATGTATAAAACGTTGCCGTACTTTCCGTAAGTAGATCTACCGGAAATTTTTTATCAGTGTACTCTCCTCTGTGTCTTCTTGTTCTCAGAGCTTTCTCATTTGTATTATGAATACGAAAACAGCCAAACTTTTCCACCTCGTCTGCTACCAAACACCCAAAGAGACTGCATGTTTTAGATGTTTAAACATTTCCTGGCTGCTGCACAAAAGACTTGTGTGCACAGCCCCTCCATTGGCAAGTGCCCACATTCCTAGCGATTAGGTTGTTTCACTGAGTAGTCCCTAATGATGTTTAAAGGAGAGATCTGAAGTCTGAAACTGTCGAGATTGTCCTGTAACACAGCTGAGGTGAGAGGAACGAACAGGGGTAGAGACCTGTTTGCTAATCCCACCATCAAGAGCGTCTCCATGGAGGGGTTTAGCATAAAAGCAACAGCTGCAGGGCTGTGCTGGTCACCCAGCAAAAACCCCGGGTCATCTGGCAACACTTTAATCAACATCCACATCACAGCAAGTCCACTGAGCAGATTAGAGTCAATGTTTCCTTTCTTTTCCTTCACTCCTGTGCTCACTCAAAGTCTTTCATAGTCACTCTGTTCAAGGCTGACTTACTTCGCGAAGGGTCCATCGTGTCTTCTGTAAAAGCAGAAACAAAGTAAATGTTAGAAAACTCATCTGAGACCCTTCCATGTTGGCTGACAAAGAAATGATAAAGAAATTGCTGCTTTTTAATGGGAAACAGTAAATTTAATGTGAATAACTTCCACTGCATATTGACAATAATGGATTATAAGAGTTAGACCATCTGTCTTCAAGACACTGTGAAATTACAAGGAAAAGAATGAGCGTCTGTCCAAACACTTAGTTTAACAATCCATTTACATACACTGAAAGAATCCAACTGTATAAATAATAACCAAGATACCAATTACAGAGTGACATGTCACTTATTGTGCGGCTCATTGTCGATCTCATTGTGGTGGAGGGAAGAGGGATTAATGTTTAATTCATGTATAAATACACCTTTGGATAAAAAGACAAATTTGTACCTGCATCACTTTGGCAAGAGATTGACACAATGGGTACGAGTCCCTCCCTCAAGAGCGCGCTTTCTGACAAACTTTCTCCTGCCTCTCCAATTATAATGACTCTGGATTCCAGCACTGCAGTGAATGTCAAGTGATATCTCAGAGGCTCGTCTCCTCTGGAGACTCGTCGTGGTGTAAATAAGGCTTGTTTTTGGGATGCTTCGACTCGCTGCAGTGTGTTTGCTCTTATGGCTTTTATGATGAAGAGCAGCAGTTGGGTTGGGATCTTTTTTCAATAGACACATGATTTATTTTTCAATATATTGGACCAAGAAACTTTTAGCTGAAAGAAATTGATCAAAGAAGATACTGTGCATGCGTTTCATTCAACAGTTTTTTTGTCCAATAAATATGCAGCTTCTTTCTCTTTTTTGCAGTCAAACTGTTTTCTTACAAGCATGATTCACTCATCAGACCATGTGTGCAAGAAATGAAGCCAACTTTAAACAGCTGCTAAATGAGAGACACAATGCCAGCTGATTTCATATTCAAACAACTGCAAAATGTTCCTACAACTAATTTACTCATTGTTGTTACCTTTCTCATCTCCTGGCTGTTTAAGATTTTTGATTCTGACTGGTTCACACCAGTAAACAACAGCTTGTCAAATCAATTTTTGCCTTGTTGGCACCATAGATCATGACGTAAGGTAAACCTGTCAGCTCCCATTAGCATCATGTTGGTACACAGTGTAACTAAAATGTTACCCTCAGTGAGAATGCTAATTTTGCTGGCTGAACAACATATACAGTCGTCCTCAAAATTATTCATATCCTTGCTAATTCTTCAGATTTTTTTCATTTAGTGATGAAATGAATGCATGTTTTCAAAACTGTGTATCACTTATATGTGACCAACAATTGAAAGAATGACCACAATAAAAATTCCAAAAAAAAAATTTAATTCTGGGGTATTTCATAGATGGAGTCCCAAAAAGTGCCTTGTTCAAAATTAATCATACCCTAGTTCATTGTCTTTATTTAATAGTCGATGGCATAGCCTTTATTCTTTTTAACTGCTTCTAGACATTTCTTGTATGTGTCCACAAGCTTCCTGCATGTCTCCTGTGGGATGTTGGTCCACTCTTCCTTGGCGACACCTTTGTCCCTGCCTGGTCAAGCGTTTCCATTAGGGCCTTGGTTGTGGTCTGTGGGTTGGTGTTGACCTCTCGGCAGATTTTCCTTGCAAGTTTGGGGGTCACCTTACGCCTCAGACCACGCCCACTGAGGTTTTTAACAGTGTTGAACCTCTTGTGCTTGTTGATGATGCTCTGGATGGTTGAAACAGGGACACCATACTGCTTGGAAATGGCCTTGTAACCCTTTCCTTCACTGTGGGTTTGAACAAGACGCTGACGTAGGTCCTCGCTGAGCTCTTTCTTCTTCACCATGATGACCAGAAATCAAGAATGATCTCGACACTTTTGCCCTTTTTATACTCTTCTGGAAAGATGTTTTTTTTACTTTAACATTTGGCCAACAGTGTTAAATAAAGGTATTTATTCCACTGTGGCATCTTGAATAACTTCTGGACAAAATTGACCATACTTTGCACATTTTTGTGGAAGTATTGTCAGGGGTATGAATAGTTTTGAACATGGCACTTTTTAGGACTCCATTAATAAAATACCCCAGACATAAATATTTTTTTGAATTTTGTATTGTTGTCCTTCTTTCAATTGTTGGTCACATGTAACTGATACACAAATTTGAAAATATGCATTCATTTCATCATTAAATGAAAAAATCTCAAGAATTAGCAAGGGTATGAATAATTTTGAGGACGACTGTATATATATATATATATATATATATAAAAAAATTTTTTTTTTTTCTCAATGGATACAGTCCAACAACCATAGTAGCAGAAGTGGAGCAGGTAAGAAACTTTAGGTCAATATTCCCGACAAATGAAGTGGTCCCAGCTCCTGATGTCAAATGCACCGTGTCTTAAAGGAAGATGGATGACATTCCCCCACCATAGCAGTCTCTGCCATCAGTGTGTGTATAGGGTGTGTATAAGTGAAATAGACTGGCAGATTAAAGGTTGGATTAAACTTGGCTAGGTTAGGTCAGGTAAGGTTAGGTCAGGTAAGGTTAGATTGGGTTGTGTTAGGTTGTGTTAAGTTAGGTTAGGTTATGCTAGGTTAGGTTAAGTGAGGCTAAGTTGGGTAAAGCTAGTTTAGGGTAGGTGAGGTCAGTTTAGCTTAGCTTAGCTTAGGTGAGGCTAGGCTGGTTTAGGCTAGGTTAGGTTAGGTTAGTCAGGTAAGGTAAGGCTTGTCAAGAGAATAATGTAATAGATAAATAAAATCACAAAAATAATACCAAGATGTCATGGGATTCCCTTCCTAATTTTAAATGATGTGGAAAAACACAAGGGTAGTGGAAAAATTAAGTTTGGTGTTTTGTTTTAACTGAGTTGCAGTCTCCACAGGGCCACAACTATTAACAAAAGTGAAAACAAAAACTGCACAAATGATTCCTTTGTAAAAAAAAAAAAAATGGGAATGAGTCTGAGCAACATGCAATAGTCAAAAACACAGAGTTGCTACATGCTATGTAACCAGGCTCAACTGCCATTAGAACCCAAAATGACCCTTTTAAAAAGGTTTAGCCCCTCCCACTGGGCATTGAAAATGACAGTATTTATAAATCAGTCATATTCCTGTTTTAAGTACATTTTAGTTTGCATTCAATGCCTTTCATTTCTGCATTTCAGAGATGTACTTTCAGCATGTGAGAGCACAAATCAAATACATCTGTGTCCATACAACTGTATTTTACAGCCTGAGAGATTAATACACTTTCTGATTTGTGAAGCACTGGTCTGCCTCTATTGTCTGAGTGCATGATTACAAATGAGTCTATTTTCTTTTGAACAGACATCCACAGTTCATCCGTCTTACTTCAGCTGAACATCAGAGCTTGATTTTAACGCTGGAGTTGGAGACGGGAAGTTGTATTGATGAAAGGCAGAGGGCACAAAAGGTCAAGGTTGATGACAGTGTTGCTTTAGACAAGAGCAGCAAAGACTTACTTGTTATGACTGCGTCATAAATGCAAATTGCTATTGCTATTGCGAAGAAAGGATCTGAATCAGGCCCTGTAATGACAGTCACCAGAAAATGCGTAGCATGCGGGCACGAAGCGAGGCAGAAATCACAGTTGAAAGCCTGAGACAGATCCAATTCCCTTACCCTGTGTAATTACTGCGGATCAGGCTTTATCTTTGGCAGACATCAGCCCTGGGATCTCAGCGAAAATGAGCAAAGAAATGTTCAAGGAAATCGAGAAGAGGGCGGAGAGAGCACTCTTAAAAAAAACATCGGCTAATGTTGAATGAAGGATTATCAGGTGTACGTCAAATACGCTGCTTCAAACAGAGCGGATAGGTAAGACCGAAGAATTAGAGGGAGGCTGGGTCGACCATGGTCCTTATCTTTTGTCACATGGGCTTTCTCTGAAAGCCTCCTTTGATTGTAAGCTGAGGGTTGTCCAAACCCCTGAAGTTTTTTCAGAGTTCATGAGATACAGTGGATGAAAGGAGCAGAAGAGGGAGACATTCAAATGCAGTGTGCTTCACAGAGATTCCTGATAATATTCTCTTGCTTATATAAAATTGGATGAC